>JAOVYW010064381.1:0-21745 GCA_025775045.1 Hiodon tergisus
GAGGCATTGTCCATAATAAATGGACAATGTGCATCTACCAAACTTAAATATTAAATGAATTAATATTCATGTTTAAATGCTATTAAGATAGTGATTTAGATCCTCTATGTAAGGAATTTAGTTCTGGTTTATACCTTCTGGTATAAAAGGTGAATGAAAGGCAGTTTCAATCCATCTGTAAATAATAATGTTATATTTTTGCCATTCACTTTGTGTGCCCCAAGACAACTTCTGGCCTTTTAAAAATAATTTGAAGATTTGCAAAGTTATCGCAATTACCTAAGTTTATCATGACATCAGTACAATTAATTGCCCTCAATGCAGGCATATTTTCTCTACATTGAATTCTTTTAGTTTTTTCTGTTGCTAGTTATTAAAATGACAGTGTGTTCCTTTAAAACCCTACCATAAATTGTGCTCTATAATGGCACTCTGTTTTTCAGACTGTGACACCCAAATAGTCATAACAAGATAACACAAGGTTAAGACAGCAATATCTCCAGCTTTCACTGAGGTCGTGCATGAATATGAGAAACAATTGGGCTCAGGGAGTTTCTATGGCAAACACATGCAATATGACCCTGTCAGTGTAGGGCCGCACACAGGGTTCCAGATCATCATTTTGTCTATGTCTGCTAGTAGATTTAAACAAAACAAAGTTGATTCCCTTGGATTGTGATTTGGAGAATGGGATTAACATTGCCATTGCTTAATTGTCCTCCTTAATTGTTTAATTCTGCTTGAAAACATAAGTCAAACATTAATTGTGGATATCCATTGGCAATCCATTGACCATGTGCAAAACCATTTATATATACAGCAAATCTAAGGATCAAGTTACCAAAAAGAACATTCCAAATATGAAACATATGTCTGTCATTAATAATGGAGCCCCTGCAAGGATCGACTAGGTTGCCATAAATTTTTGAAATAGCACTGTATCATCCACCAACAGGCAATCTGTGGCAAAGTGATGGGATTCTATCATGTTAAATTTGATTTGTGCCAGAGCCCATCAGATCAAGGGACCCCTCTGACAAATTGTTCATTACTGCAAACTAACGTAGGGTAGCCATAGGGAGAGGAAAAGCAGCATCTCTTTCATCGAAAAGGAATACTTTTATAGAGTCAATTAGCGAGTGGAGCTATTACATGTCTTATACAACATCAAATATTAAATTGTGCATTTAACAAATGGACAAAGACAAACCGAATAATTGTAGATAGGCACAGTGAAGCTGGATGTTTGGGTACTAAAATAGCAGGGAAATAAATTCTACTTGGCACGCTTTCTACATGTGATATCAACCCTTTTATGTTAGCAACTTTACTGTAGCCAGTCTGAGGTCTATTGAGATTTTCTTCATTTGATCTTTAGAAATTTTTATTCTAACCATTTACACAGGTTAAAATGTGCTCATTTATACACCTGTCTATTTACAGAGGCATTTCAGATTAAGTGCCATCCTCAGTGGTAAAGTAATTGGTATGAAGCAAGTTATTTAGTAGCTATAGGATATGTTTTTTACAGCAGGTTTCACTAGACATTGTATAATTGGTATGAGGGAATCAAAAAAATGATGATGAGATACAGCTGACTGAAATCAGATATATCTGAAAAACGTAATGTAACCTCCTTTTCATGACTAGCATGCTAATCTTTGTCACACTAAAGGTCTTTTTAGAAAGATCAAGTGAACTGTAAATATACTCCCCCATTTTTATTAATACCGAGGACATTTGCATTTGTTGGACTTTTGCTGACTAAAATAAACTTGTAAAAGAAGGAAACAGTAAGTGTATGCATCTAGTGGAGTGAGAAATTAGGTGCCACGCCTCTCGGGTTTTACGTGTAAACAGGCCCACTGTCCCCATACTGAAACAGCATTGTTGCTATAATCTCTGACTAAGAAGTTAGACCAAACTATTAAAATATGTGGATTGCAATGAGTATCATTGTCATCTAAACTGAAGTGTATTTAAATACATTTTTAATTAAGGCATGCATATTTGCTAAGGCAAGATTTGATCTGCATGGTTTGGAGGAGTAGTAGGTTGTAGGAGGTTTTGACAAAACGTGCCCACGTTTATATCTTTAACTTGTTAGCCTATGTAACTTTTGAAGCTGTTCAAAGAACAAGCAGGGCTTTTGCACATTTAATGTTTGTTCACAAACATTCTGAGCCTGGCTTCTGCATAACTCAAGAAGGGTGTGTACACTGTTCACTACAAGCATTGCTTTTCCAAGCAAAGGGTAAATCATTTTAGCGAATAGATGCCAGCTGAATTTAAATGGCTTTGGCCTTCCATTCGGTAACCAAATATGTACAAAATAGCCCCAGAAATTATTTATGAAATTTTTTTTATCCACTAGCCTACGTATCAATGCTATACCTTGATCAAATGACAACCACATTAAAAATGACCAAATTGTATCTGATGTCAAAATAATTTTTACTAAATTATTGTAAAAATGTTCACTGTAAAATGTTTTTAAATATAATTTTATATTTCTGGCAATATGTGACTATCGATTATACTTTGTTCAATACAAATATCAAGTACTAAACCGTATTATTGTGTATCGTGTATCTTGACCTACACAAAAAGCACCATTCAATAGAAACAAATTGTTCTTACCCGTAATAGATTTACTAAGAAGTATCTGATTCTTCATGAAACTCTGAAATCGATGGCCTTCCTTAGATATTGCTCAAATCAATTGGGTCTTGCAAAGCTCCCGAGAAAGCAATAAAATACATTTGTCTTGGGTGGACTTTCAAGAAATAGGGAAGTTTTACCTGATCTGGAGATCCAACTTATTTTTTATTTTTAATGTTTTTTTTTCTGACATTCCTGTCAGTTTGTATTTGCTGCTACACTAATAATAGTGTACTAATAATAGGGTGACAATCTTGTTTAGTACACCTTACACAGAGCTAAGTGGATAAATACAATACAGCGCAAAACAATAGATGGTAAGGGCTCATGTATATGCAGCAAGTCATTGGTAGCATAATAGCAATGCCGCAGTGTAAAAGAGATACCAAACACAACTAGTTATATAATTATAAGCCTGTGTTTATAAATATGAAAATTCCATAGTTCGGTCATACATTTAATATTAATTATGGTCAAAATCTCTCAAAAAACTTTGATTTCACGGTTCGCAGAGAATAAGAAGTCCTTGAGTTTAAGGAAAGAGTTGAACCAAGAGCAAGGTGAGTGGCGCGTTATTGTTTCTCCAGTTCATTTCACACTGTGGTAGAACTTGGTTTCCATCAATTTCTCATTTTTATCATCTTGCCTTAAATTGTTTTCTTTACGAATCAAAGTCATCGCGCCGTGATAGAGGTCGCAAAAACTTACCCTGGGATTTAAGGACTGCACCCTTAAAAGAACCACGCTGTTCCTTTCTCTCTTTTGTTTTTAGTTTTGTCGCTGTTCGAGTTAACTGTTTCTATATAAAGCATCTTTGCTTTAGGTATTACACACTCACGGAGAGCGTTGGAGAGACTACTCTTTCTGTATGTTATATTTACATTCTTGTCTTCTGTTTTACACCGGGGAACACAAGGTGAGACGCTTCCTAACCCAAATAATGATGACAATTAAACAATTTAAGGGTGAAATGAAACAAAAACAAACCTGCAGACTTTGTGGCCTTTAGTGACCAGGATTGGTCACCGCTGTTCTAGGCCAGAATACTCCCTTTATTGATTTTGTTTAGCGTTGACCACCCCCATCATAGTGGACATTGCAGTCTGTATTAGAGTAAGTGCAGATAAGTGCATATAAGTGCACAGTTCATGTGTTTTATCCCTCATGCTCCACACTACTTTTAGTGGTTTATCTCCATAAACGCTGCATGGATACGGGCACTCATTGGCCTCCCTTGAGCTCCATCTCCAGTCTGGTTATGTTATCAGCGGAGGCTTATTTACACTTATAGTATGATCCGGGCATGTATTCTCACCCACTGCTTTACAGTTTCATACGGTCCTAAATTTATTACCCTGGCGGTCTGCAATTTCAGCTACCCCTTTTCATTCTGACCCAATAGCCTGGAGCTCCCCTTTTGCCACTTGCTGTCAATTTGTGTCTCTGGGGTCAAAGAGCAGGTGTTTCAGTCAAAATGAGGACAGTGAAGCAATTATTGATGGAAACAGAGTTGTAAAGTTGCCTTTACTTAATGATCTGTGTTGTGGTTTGGGAAAAACAGAAGAGAAAAAATTCACAGTTGCTTAACACTAACAGATTTTTTTAGCCATTTTTATACAGTTTTCACTATCCATGTATACAGATAGATATTCACTGAAGGAATTCAAGCTAAATGCCTTTCCCAACCACATAACAGCCGTTTCGCAAGTGAACTGTGAAGTTTGATACCTTAACTGACACCTGACACTATACCACTTGGCTACAGATGTGACCCCTTCCTTTAGTAATGAGCCTCACTCTCCAGTTAACTGGAGATATCCTCATATGTCACTTAAATATTAATGGGCTTTCCAGCATTAAATTAGCTGATTGTGAACCTATGAGTGCATGTGCGATAATGAGATTTCTGAAAAGGGACACCTAAAATAGATCTCTGTTCAAATAATATGCTTATGATGTTTTCCTCATATACCATTGCACTTCCAGTGTGTGTTGAAAAATGTTCTAGTTTACTCTCCTTAAATGAATCTGGTCCACCACAGCAGTTCTCTACCCAAGACTGTTCTTGCAACTGGAAGTTGAAACGTATTTATTTTTCCTCATGTTTTTGCTTTTTACGGTAATTTTTTTTCTCAGTTCAAGAGAAAAAACTTGTAATGCAACATAACATCTGATATAAGAAGTGGCTTAGAGCAAAGCCAGGATGGAATTTGAACGTCAGGATGGCGTAATTGCAAATACCAATAAATAACATATCTCATATGGTCTGCCAACAGGGACCTGATATTTAACCTTTAAGCAACAATTCAATTTCTTTAGTTATTTATTGTCAGGGTGTAACTAGTTCTCTTTGACTGAGGGGAGTAATAAAGGATCTGGTGAGGTGATTCTGATAGGTCAGAATGATATTAATCAAACTTTTCTCATCAACCCCGACTCTCGGTTATTATATTGACGTACCCGTCTGTCAAGAAGTTCTTAAGGAGGAAATATGTTTTAAAACAAAGAACCTCAATAAACCTTGCAATATATATTTTTCCTTTTTTATCAATATTTTCCTTTGATGCTTCAGGAGGATTTTAATCTTCTTATAGTCAAGACAGGTTGAGCAATGTCCAACACCTCTATATTTTTAGAAGGAAGATGACGCCTTCTTTCAAGAAATTCCCACAATGCAGAGGTAGTGTGAAGAATCACAAGGAGATCTCAAGAAATATCCTCCTCAAGTACCTACAAGTACTTTTTGGGTACAGGTGTTTTGGGTTGGTTTGGACAGTGTTCTAGCAACAACAAAAAAAAATTATTAATGGAAAAATCTCTCAGTATGACAAGGGGTCGAGATAATGCATAGATTTTGGCTCTACCGATTACTTCTCAAAAGAAAGAAACATATTTAAAAATAAACTAAAGATATTTACAATATGATTTACAATATGAAATGTTAAATTTGCCCCCCTAGTTGACCTGAGTGTAGGATGTAAGGATTCTACACTGTCTAATTTAAAAAGGTTCTTTCCATCTGCGTGTGATGCCAAATCTTCACAAAACATGGAGCCTTAATACTGGAATCTGGTCATTCTGATCACTTTGAACAAATTCTGGGTCTCTTTGCAGCCCGTGCAGTAAAGCTACACACCAGCCTGGGAAACGCCATGGTCAGGCAGATTACCGCTTCGGCAGTGTTCAAAGTCTGACAGAGGCCTTTCTTTGTTCTCCTTGGCTAGTGGAAAGGACATCCGTCTCCTTTCATGCTTGTCCTTTATTTATTAAAATATTTATTCCTTCTTGCACTTTAAATCATCTAGTTTCTGGACTTGGGAAAGCTGTAAATGGCAAGAGCCTTCCCCCAAACCCCCCTTTCGGCTCCGGGTGCAGTCTCCCTCTGTGTTCTGCCATACTCATTCTGCCCCCCTCGCGGCGCTTGTAACCAGCCACAATTTAATGGAAGCCTGCCTTTAAACCCATTTCATCTGATCTCCAGCGGGGAGATTTCGCACAGGCGCTGGTGTGACGGTATTTTGGAAAGAGTGAGAGAGCTTCTTTTTCATATTCACACGTATGCATGCTGGGTATAAAATCCAAAGTCTTTCAGCGGTGCTGGTGTATTAAGTATTAATTACAGACTTCATAGCCTGGGGAGATGGATGTTACAACACATAATGGGTCCGCACTGAATCTTATTGAAGCTTTAGGGACCTCTCAGAATAAGTGCTGTTCATACAGTGTGCTCCATTAGAAATAGGAAAGCCACCATTTTTACTTTTTATCAAGGGCCCTTAAACCGTATCATGTGTAATTACTGAAGTCAGCATCAGAGGTATCCTCTTGTGCTGTGGAGTGATCAAAGAACTGGTGCAAGAACAGGTGATTATTTTTATATAAAACTGTGATGGTTGAATTGAATATGTGAAGAATGGTCCCTCAACAGATGCAGCAGCTGCTCAGAAGAGGCATGGGAACAAACCAAAAAAAACGATTATATTTATTAGCGGGACTGCATTCAGTCGTTCAGTCCAAGAGAGACACAACAGATTCGGAAGAGTCGGAAAAGTTGGCCCATATCCAGGGCAGGTAATATGCCGACAGGGAACTACAAAAAAACAGAAACAAACTGTCATCGAATAGCAAATCATTTTGAGTGCTTGAAATTTTCTCAGATTGCAGTGGTTAAGGTGGTATAGGATATATTCTGTCTTACTTTGTTACTCCACCTGTATGTTGACCAGCCCCTTGTCCTGGACCAGCCCTACACCAAAGGGTAGGCTACCTTTAACTCAACTGAGCCTTAGGGGATTATTCTGTGCTTATGATGGAAGACCTGTTTATAACTAGTTTGGAATAAACCCGGCAAATTTTTCTTTTTCTTTCAGCACCGCTGATTAAATAAAGACAAACTATATAATTCAACACTCTTAGTCCTTCAAAGATTCAGTCTCTGGGGCTTGCAGATCTCTTCCCCACTTGGGAGGGTTGCCAGATGGTGTCTATTTTTAGGAGTAGAAAAC
This sequence comes from Hiodon tergisus, assembly GCA_025775045.1. Lineage (NCBI taxonomy): Eukaryota > Metazoa > Chordata > Actinopteri > Hiodontiformes > Hiodontidae > Hiodon > Hiodon tergisus. The sequence goes on from JAOVYW010064381.1 coordinate 7,167, forward strand.
GATTGCAATGCCACAGGTTGAGCTTGTGCGCTTGGACGTGGGGAATATCAATGGTAAGTGGACGTACGGGGCAACTTGTGAAGGAGGTTTTAACGTACAGTCTCATGAGGCAAATCCACCAAGTAAGCTAAATGCTAAGAAATTACAATTCCAGGTACTCAGAAGTCTGAGAGCTTGACTTGGTGCCCTCCAGTCAGCTTAATCAGCTTCTGGACTCTCAGTCATCCTGTTCTCCCTTTCTTCACCTGGGAGGTGAATCAGTAAAGTTGTGCAAATACAGCCATTTTTTCAAAAAAGCGTCTGGTATGTAGATTTCTTCAGAAGTTTTTATACAGTCTGAACAGCTCATTTTGCTTTACCGTTACTCTGTGGGAATTTGAGTCTGCTGGTTATTTTGCTGTAAAGGAATAGGGGTATGACCTTTGGGGTGCCAACAAATGCATAAATGTTACGTAATAAAATGTAATTTATTAAAATTATACAGTTCTAAACCAGTTTCAAGTCCAAAACGATGAATTTAAAATGCTTACCGTTTGATGACTGTTGAGTCAGCTCTCTAGAGTTTGACCACTGTAGATAGCATCTATACCTTCCCAGCATACAGATCTGTAGAATTTATCACTCTGAATATGGGTCAGCTGTTGCTCAAACTCCTTCATGCTGCAGGCTGTCCTCACTGAAAACAACAGCAACAACAACAAAAACAACAAAATAGTGGGAAATATGTACTCCTCAATTTCAAGCTGATTAAAATCCAAATGTGCAGCTCTGCGGATATGTGACAGCCTATAGGAAGCAGTTGGATATCGCTGCGCTTTCATTTTTGCTTTAAATTATTATTTTGAAGAAATGTTGTTGTTTGATTGTCAAGACACTGTAAACCCTGTTGAACAGTATGACACAAAATTTAGTACAAACACAAGAGATAACGTACTCATTTCCAAGTGTTTGGACATGTTTGTGCAGCACAGCTAACCAACAGAGTGCATTGACAATGCAAGCATGCATCAGCTGATCGATCACACTAAGCATGCTTATTGGATGTAATTTAAATGTAATTACTGGGTAACTGGGGACCATTGTAATATTACTGCAAAGCACTCTCTCATGTTTTGACTAGTAACGTTGTTCATTTCATTAAGCTGAGTCTAACCTAGCTCTGCCAGCAATCCTGATCACTAACTCTGTGTGTGTCTAAACGAAACATGGATCAGCGTTCATGTTTATCGTTCATCTATCGATTTTGGCTGCATATTCGGAAATGGAGATCTTGTCAAGTTGTTGCCAAAACAACCTCGCTCTCTCATCAACATGAAATGGTGGATGGAATATTTGAATCTTTGCGATTCTGTCACTTTTTACCTTTGGACAATGGTAGTCTTAAAAATGCCAGGACATGGGTTCTGATGAAGACATATTGGCAATTCAAAGTTCCGAATTCAGATTTTCACTCAGTAAACTCCACCGTGTGAAAGTTTTTCCTAGGCTGCCACACTCATGTCCTGATATGGCCAATATGTTTCATGCCTTTCTGTCTCATGGCTGTAAAGGCCACAGAACAAGGCTTGGTATGGCAGTGAAGGGCAGGGTTTGACATAGCAGAGTAGGGCAAGTTGTGATCTGGCAGAGTAGGGCAAGGCATGATCTGGCAGTGGATTAAAATCCCACCGAATAACTGTTGTTATTTTTTGGCTTTTTTCTGCCCTCCTCCTTATCTTTACTTTTTCACAATGTTTTCTGATCAATACGCCATTTTTAAACTACTAGCAACCTCTTCCTCATTGTCCACTGTTTTTTTAAAATCTATTTAGTGAAGTAAGATAGCAAAGCTAAGATAGCTAAAATTACCTCGAAAAAATCAAGCAGTCGAAGAGTTCTGAATAATGATCAGTTAGTTGCCAAATCAGAAAGTAGGACTGCACTTTATCGCTGCAGACTAGATTCACCAGCCATGTAGTCGTGCATATGTTATTGTTGATGTACTTTACATAACGTATCACAATTTTTCTTGTAAAATATATATAAAGTTCAAAGTTGTTTCACTTTATAAAACGGGTCAATGTAAAACAGTGTTCAATAATTCAGCATTTTTATGTTGATAATTAATTATAACACACATTTAGTTGAGATATGGGTAAATTTGCCTCAAATGTTTTTAAAAATAATATAGCCCTTTAAAATAACTGGCCAAGTCGGTCCAAATCCGGTGTGTTTACAAATACTTGATGCTATTTTTAGTTTCAGTACATCACTGATTGTAACACATTGTAGCACATATAAAATATGGAGAATAGAGTACATATAATTAAAGCCCTTAATCTCAGCAGATGCGATAATTAGCCCTATTGTCTTGCTAAATCATATAGCACACCCCAGAATGTAAATTACAGAGGTTTAACAATGCGCATCATACAAGATTAAGGGGTTAGATAAGGTTATGTTCCATGGAAATTCAAAATGTATTTTGGCTGGTTATATTTATAGTTAACAAGGTGATTGGATGATTCCCCCGGTAAGTGATAGGCAGTACAGATTTGAGTGATTTGTAAGTAGCGTCGATATATAGAGGGTTACAACGTCCAATATCTTACTGGCCCTACAACATATGTTAGTTTGTTATCAGTACTTCAAAGGTATGACAAAAAAACAAATCCAGAAGAGAGGCATCTGGTTGGTTTCAGTGACTAATCCGTTATCTGCAGAATTGATCTTTTGCAACAAAGTAGCGCACCTGAATCTTCACAGAATCCAACATGCTGTGGCTACATGTGCTTTTAATTAGTGATGCAGGGGCAAATCAGCATAATGCCCACTGTGATGTGCATATTACCGTATCATTACAATGCTGTATTTATCTCTCATTCATATATTTAAATGGTGATCTTCGTCACAACTGTTTCAATGTCACACCTGTTTGAACAACGTAGTCTTCCCAAATGCGATCAAAAAGACAATTAAATTGACATAATTAAATATATATATATATATATTTAGCTCAATTGCGTCACGTACAGCAGCCTTTTGAAAATAAAGGACATTTTGCAGGCCTAGAAACAGTGCTTTTGCACAATGATTTTCTCATTTTATTTTGAGTTTGAATTTATAAAACAAAAAGTACAACAAAATCAACAAATTTGTTGTGTTACATTTATTGTTATTATTAATCGTGTTACGGAATTTCCGTGAGCCGTATTAAAATGCAATATATTCATGATTTCACTATGAAAAAGTCACAACAACTGCATGCCCAGAGGAGCTGTATTACGATACGTTCAAATCTTCGATCTTATAAGGTTGGGTCGTTCAGATGGATGAGTTTGTCTTTAGCCAGAAGTATACTGATGACATCTACTGAAAGCTGGGCAGGCGCGACAAAGGCGTGACCAAGCGACCGAAGAGAGCTACAGGGCTGGAGGATCCAGCCTGAGGCCAAACTTCATCGCTCTCCACAAGGAAAAGTTTGTTTTATGCATTAAACCTAAACTCAGTATCAGGACGAACTGATGAAAATCTTATCGTTTAAAAATATTAATGAACTCTTGAAGTTAGGGAGGCTTCCTAGCCTCATAGAATTGCCACTGATTTGTAAAAGGGATGACATTGTTTAATTAATTTCACCATCAATCACTGTGATATTTTTGCTGACAATAATTGATTAAATTGTCCGCTTTCGTTAAAAAAATAAGATTGCTTGATTAGCATGTGATGACGGTAATTGATAAATAGGCAAAAGTATTTACACTATGTTTTGTCCTATTTGAAATCCTCCGCTAGGATTGCTTTATGGAATACATAATTATAAACCCTCATTTATAAACAGCATTGCTTTCTCATAAAGACATTGCAGTTTGTCTGCAGCCTCAGTTTTTTTTTTTCTCTATTTAGAAATATCCCTGAACTGCTAAATGATTACAAATGCATAGATAATTGGATCTCCCCTTGTATTTGAGTCACTGACAATAAAATATTAAAGTAGTTCTAGCACTGAACAGAAGAATGTGCAAATTCAATTTGGAACAAAAATGAGCCATCTTTGGCTATTTTTGCACTTAGACAATGTCGCCTTTTAACAGCCCAGTTCTTATTTGCTTAACTCTATCCCGATTATTTAACTCAAAGACACTGAAGTCTGTAAAAGAGAAAAGGTTTACTATATTAAATAAATAAATAAACTCATACAGATGAGTTAAAGCATTTCAGGAAATAGATCTTGGGAGATTCATTATTTTCAGCTCTATTTATACCTTCAGTAAGGCTTTAAGAGAACCTCCTCAGTAGTCCTGTATGCTTTTTAGAATATTGTTATTATTATTTTCCCAGTAATACAATTCAAATCAAATCAACAACCTGTAAAAATGCAGACAAGACTCTCATTAGCTGGTGGTGTTCATCAGGAAAGGGTATAATTGTGGACTACAGATGGAGTGAAAGAAAAACATGTGGAATACCTTACCCTCGAGTATAAACTGTGACTGGCATTTAAACATGATTATGAAATGATTATTTCTGCAATTTGCCTGGGACTAATTAGTTTCATTGAGGCCATTAGTTTTGTGCTGTTTGTATTGTGATGATTCATTTAGACACAAACAATTAAAATGTACTTTTCAACATTAACATTGCCTTGCTAGATAACTAGCCATGGTGTATGAAATGCTTAAAACAACAACTTCATAGCTGAATTGAAAGGTAACGTTTTAGAAGTACGACAAACTAGTCTCAAAAAAAAGTCTCAAAACTCGAAGTCTCCGCAACCTTTCCTGATTGAACATACTTTACTAAAATGGAGGCTAATGTGAATGTTTAATTATATATTAATACTAAAGGAAGGGTTTTCTTAGCACTGACCAATGTAGTGATGTTGGCTATTAGGTGTTGTATAGGAGGAGACAACCATTATGTTTAATTTTGAGATTGTAGTATTATAATTCAAGTACTGTGGTTTGCTCAAACACAAATGTAACTTTAATAAGTGCTGGAGTCTTAAATAATGCTGTGTTACTATACTCAGTTTGTCTGGATAGCCCTTGCAACAAAACTAAAAATAAAACGTTAAGATGATTGTGGAATTGCTGGTCCTCTGCTGGGGCTGTGTCCTTCGTCCTCCATGGAACAGCATGGTCACGTGGCTGTATGTGCCCTGGGGGAACCCTGCTGAAGTTAATGGCAGGTCATTCTTCACAAGCTTCTCTCTGGCAAAGTCCTAATGGTTTACGTTTTTCACTGAAACCAAACTATGGACACCGGAACTGGCACTCAGTCTTCCTCTGAGTTCCCCATTGTGGTTGACTGAGATGTTAGCCCAGTTGCAGAGGTGACATGGGAACCGGAACTCAGAGTCTTCCATCGTGAGTGGTTGATTTTTGATTTAAGTGAGTTGTTAGCCCAGTTGCAGAAGTGAGTCACATGGCCTACTAGACATTGATGAGGGCATTTATTTGGAAGGGAGAAAATTCACTGTTCAAATATTAAACATAACAATAAAGTTACGATGTACGCATTGCCAGTGAAACAACAAGTCCGTCTTAAATGGTATGGTCATGGATGCGACGTTTGGGTTTGGCAGCTTGGAGATCATTTGGGAAAAACTCAAAGAGATCGATTTTTAAGCTTCACCTCATTAATGAGATTTTAACATTTTGCAAATAAGAAAATTCCTCTTGTAGGCATTTGTATAAATCCCCATTCAAATAGTGGTTAACCATGCATAGAATACATCAGTTATTTTAACCATCTAATTTTGGATGAAACTGTTGACACCATTTATGGTGACTCTAACCTGAAGAGAAACTCAGACATCCTATAAGTCTAACGCCTTTTCGATACAAGCATGTGATCGGGCGCACTTCCGTAATATGTGAAAGCTGACAACTCACCAAGACATTTGGATTGCCACGGAAGCATGTGTGTTTGCAATGAGCCACCTGTCTCTATTAGTGTGATGACCACTCAGCTGCAGATGATGATGAGAAAAAAAACTCTTATGGTGATGATAATGATCCTGATGGGTAATGGCTGCTCTGTTGCAGGGAAATGAAAATACCTGGCGCCCTTGTCCGAAGGGGAAATGACCGAGGTCTGATCACCCTATCAAACTTCTCCCTTTCAGCTTCATTAACCGGATCAATATACATCATTGCCTGGTCACAGAAATAATTTCCCCCGTGTAGCAGCTGTACCTCTGGTTGCATATCGTTATAATCAAATTCTTATAATTTCTTATTTGTAATATCCTTTACCACAGTATTTAGGGAAGTAATAAAGTCTTAATGGGACTGGCAACATGAAAATAACAGTTAAAACTTTTCCGGCTTGTCATCACAGTAATTGATACGTCATGGGAGGGTTCATATGTGTGTATCACGACGTGTACCGGACAGAAACGAAGTGATCACAGGATGTTTATTACGGGAAAGAAAACATTTAAAGAATGCAACTGCAAGACCTTAGATAAAAAATGATTGATCGTAAATAATAATTGGAATAGCTCTGTCTTTAAGCATTATGCACTAAATACATTCTTTGAATAAGGTTAAATAAACCGGGCTGAGAAATTGTAAAATAAAGATCTATATAATAAAGAACGCAGATACTGAAGAAAATGATGGCAATACTATGGTGAACATCTGGGGTCTATTCCCTATATTTACAGCCTAAAACCATGACAAACAGGAGCAAACATTTTCTTCCAGTGACATAAAATGTGCTCTCTTCCACTGCCTGCTTGCGCTTCTTCTTGCTGACTTGTTCTGTCACACCCACCAACCAATTTTTATAGTCCCTTTCAGTTTTTCAAAGGTAAATTATACATTTTTGATTATTCATGTTTTTAGTTGGTTTACTTCTTATTAGCTCTTGCTCTTGCCAAATCAAATAATTGAGTTTTCACTCAATTAGAATTGGATGCCATTTATATGTTGTGCATTAAAAAATACAGAATACATGATCTCTTAATATATTTCCCACACTAAATTAGAACTGCAAAGCTTGTACTTGTTTATGTAAAGTATACTGGTATTAGAACAATATTAATGCTGTAAAGCCTTCTGTTTGAAGAAAGGAGCACAATGTGATCATTGTCTATACTGGTTGCCAAGGAACTGGAGGTGTTTATAGAGGGGAGATGGGTATAATGAGCCAAAGCGGGAAATTATGTCAGCCCTTGGAGTTAGTTGTTAAGATTTCACGGATCATTTAGCAAAGCACGCAGAAAATTTCTGACTGGAAGTTCTATGCCACATACTCACAAGACTTTGAAGGTCACTTGTTCAAGACCGGCTTGAAGTCTAATATTGTTTGACTTGTTTTGTGGAAACTATTTGTAAATGTGTAAAAAGATTTGCACTTCAGGCATCATGCATTGCATGGGGTATTTTTTTATCCATTGACACTGTGTTTAATATTTTTTCCAACATTCCCATACTCCTCAAAAAAACATAATTCCTTATAATTATTTTACTTTTTTTAAAGTCATTAAGTAATTACTATGATTCTATGACAGGACTGGGTCATATATAATCTGAACAATAAGCCCTTGCCTTCTGGGTTAATACAAATAAATTATGTCACTCAAGAAACAGAGTGCAGTTCAGTGAAAATGCAAATTTAAGTATATTCACTACGTACAAATGCTTGATTTGTAGAAATCCCATCATGCCAATGGGAGAGAGCAATGAAAAACACCAATAGCCAAAAATAATTTCCGGGCTTCGATGCATATTCTGATGGATTCAACATTTGGGTTAGAATTTAACTAGAAGATAGACTTGGGAAAGGGGGCCAGACGCCAATGCAGACAAATTAAGCGGCCTCACAAGAATCAGCCATAATTATCCAGGAAGTAGCAATCTGTTGAAGGTGGTATTATTTCCATAGAATGCCAATGATAATATGCTGTCCAGTAATATCACTGAAAATTAGACTGGGTCATTCCACCTACACGTTTTCATCTCTGCATAAAATATTTACGTTTCCTGGGACTTTTATCATTCCAAATATCTGTGGAGATGAAAAAGAAAAGTGACAAAAAATTATAAATAGGAATAAAACGGGTATACTCTGAAAGAAACAAAGAAACCTTGGAAGTATATTTCTTTTTAATAGAGTTGATGCAACCTGCTAGAGACAAGGGTATACAAGGCCACCGACTGCAGTAATCCTTAACTAGTTCCAACAATGAGACTTTAGCTCTAGAGAGCAGCAAGAAAAACAGCAGCAAAAATAAAATAAAAATAGTCCCACCGTATGCTATTGATATATACGTGTTAAGACAAATGTAATTTCTTACAGCCGTAAATCAAAACGAAGCTGGGGTTTATTCACCGCCACCCACTCAGCAGATGCACTACACAAACACCCACGATCACAAACTACAACATCCTCCAGGATTCATACACATGTATAGCACACCGGACACCTCCCTTTGGGGATAGAAATAGACGCACCAGAAGAGAGATGCGTCTGCTGCTGCTGCAGGTGACCCTTTTACTGTGCAGAAACATTTAGTTGGAAGTGGTCAGCCAAGACCTTTCAGACAAAATGTGCTCTTCTTTCATTCCAGATGGAGACATGGTGAAATCTGAGAAATTAGGCTGCAGCTGTCATTGGAGGAACGCACAAAAATATGTTTTTATTTCAGGGCACTCGATCAACGAGAGCAAGATGGACATGAAGCGGAAGGGCTGACTATCAGGCAAAATTTTTGAGTTGTATTAAGGTGCCAAGAGAAACCACCTGGGAAACCAGTCTAGTTCTAGCTCATGACTGTCTAAAATCACTTGTTGCTCAAGTCTGTCTTCTGCCCCAACAAGTTCAGTAATAGCCTCAACTTCCCATTATTTCAACCTGCCATAAACCCCCCACTCTCTATGATTCCCAACCTGTCATACACCTTAGCTGCCCACAGCCTGTATAATTTGCCCATTTTCTATTATGTTACACAATAATAAAAAACTTATAAATACCTTTCATTTAATTAATTAACACAAATAATAGTAGCACAATCAAATGCACCAGGATAACAGAACAATGAAGTAGGTAGTTTTTCTTGTAATGTAGAGTATAGTAGGCATTCATCAGATAGAAAGTCCACCTATTAGGGGAAGTAGCATAATTGATTAGTATAAGTGATCAATGTGCTTAATTCAGTGCTTAATTTGTGCCAGAGCTCTGTCTGTGCACCGGGACCCCTAAACACAGCCCTAGCACTGTTCAACCACCATTATATATTCCGCCTCATAGCATTGATCAACTCTGTACATTCCCAGTTACTATCATTTACAAAATATTTTATTTTGCTAATAGCTAGCACATAAGATTTATAGCTATAGCTATTATCAATTATTGATACAAAGAATAGGGGGTTAAAAACAATCCTTGTGTCTGTAGTCATAGAAAGCAATATTCATTGGATGTCAGTTCCGTCAGTGGAAATATATATATATATCCGTAGATTTGTGTAGCATTTCACAACTGATGGCAGTGATGTTGTGCTAGCTGAAGTTGGTGAGGATGGGGTGAGGACTGCAGCCTGGGGAGGAAGGCAAACGGTTGAACAATCCCCAATTCCAGTCATGAGTCCTGATGTGATAGTGATTTATCCTCGTAATTCTTATTCTTCATTCGACATGTTGATCTAGGTTTGGACTGCCGGTACCTACCTGTGTTATACCTAAATATTTCTCTCCCAATCCAAGTTGGTCCAGGACTGGTTCAGTTTAGACCATGATTCCTTAGGTCTACATTTGTTTGGACTTTGACCCCCAACTATTAGGCATTAGGACACCTAAAATTTGTTGTGATCGGCATTAAATCTGATAACCTCTAAGTCATTAGATTTACTGAGATACTCGATTTATTGCCTGAGTCCTTCTTCATCTATATTAGTTCATATAGTACTTCTTCTCTTTTCTGTTTTCTATTTACCTGCTAGCATCCCCCCCCCAAAAAAAATAAAATAAATTAAACGCAAGCAAAAATTACTCCATGCGTCAGCAATATTAAACATCGTAAGCATGTTTAATATGTTAAAGTTTCCAGGGTTATATACATTTTTGCTGGCTAGCTAAGCTTCAAATGAGTCTAGGTCATTAAGAACTTTTTGTTTTGTTTTTTTCTCTCTCTCCCTACCGTCTGATTCCGTTGCCTTGAGCATGAACACCAGATCAAGAGAGAATCTTTTCTTATTTATTTATTTTCTGGACTCCCTCGCCACAAGCCTTCACTGAATCTCTGCCTGCAGGCTAAATTTTGTAAATCGGCTACCATTCCTCTTTGTTCTCCATGTCTCCTACTACGACTTTACTTGTAGATCTTTTGTTGTAACCAAGTGCAGCAGAGGAATCTTTAAACTTTTACACCTCAGTACATATACTGCTTCATTTTTCAAACAGGATCTGAAATTGGGTCCCAGGTCAGTCTGAAAAAAAAAAAAAAAAAAAGTCTAAACAGAATATAAATGTATAGCTTAATCCATTTATCTTCACTTAGGTTATGAACCTGTTTAATTACAGCACGGCCTAGTTAGGCAGGCCTGGCTGTAACCGTGGCAGTCTTAACAGGCAGAAAACATCCTCTTGGAAAATAATTACTATTCATTAAAGCTAGCTGTCAGTATTTCTTAACCCCCCCTCTCCCAATGTCCTTCAGCTATCACCGTGCCTGTCATTCTGTCAGCCCGCAGTCAAGCTATTGATTCACAGATCTTTACCGAAGCATGGAGTTCTTGCATGCCAATTTATCTTCCTCTTTTCCCAGTGTTGGAAAAAAAAAAAAGATTTTGGGCAGGAATAAATAAAGTCACAAGATTAACTTATCTAAAAACTATTATCCACATTTGGTCTTGGTTGACACCGTTGGCTTTCAAAAAGGTGCAATACAAATATCTATTAGAGGAATAATTTACAGCCTAAGGAGGTTAGAGATTCAGGGTTCATTTTTTGCTTTGACTTTGAAAAAAAATAAAAATTGAAAATTTTTAATGAATTGTTGAGTGCCTCATATTTACTTAGAAAGCTTTTGGATAAACATCAGTGGGTTCTGAGAGCTCAAGGTGAAAATATATAGTTTTTTATCAGTGTGATAATCCCACAGTATTTATACTTCTGTTGGTGGCAATGGGAGGCATTTTTCGAGATAATTTTTTTTTTTTTTTTGTGGAGCAGTAGCTGCCATGAAACATATTTATTTAGAGAAAATAGAGAGAGGAGAAGGTTAGTCACATCTTAGTTTTTATTTCTTTGTATAAGAGCGTTCGCTTCCTGTTAAAACATTGACATAATACGAATGCTGATCATGAACATAGGAAGATTATAAAGTTGAATATTTAATTGGATAACCAACTGGTTGGCATTTCTGGACGTGTCTGTGAGCATACCATCATACATACAGGTACAAATACATAAAACAAAGTCTCATACCAGCAAAGATAATTCCAGTACTTAGGCCGCGAGCTGATGTTAATTACATGGTTTTAGATAGAACATTAAAATATAAATGTACTGATACAGATCCTGACCTGTCTCCTGTACTTTGATTCTGGACTATTCTGTCTGCAGTAAAAGATACACACTTACCAGGCTTGAAGGTTTATGAGAGATTTTTAAGTTCCCCAAAAAGTGTATATATCTTGACCTGTTCATGATGTCATCTACAGTACATTGCAAGTAACTGAAGTTTGAAATACAGCCAAATGATAATAAATGTTTGTCACTTTTGAGTTGTACTGCTTTGGAAAAAATATGCCTGTATGGGTAGGAATTGGAATTAACACAACAAGTTTAAATAGAATTTTTCCATTACAGCAAAATTCTGTTGAACAGTTTATTCCATTGCATTTTGAAGAATTTTGTTCTTAATTTAGTCCCCATTGTCCTGTTTATATTTATAGTTTTGTAAAATGTATACAAATAGTCACATCACAAATAGTGAAAAAAGAATGGGTTTAAATTAGATTCAAACTGTACAAATAACTAGCTAACTGACCGTCTAGAATGTCTGTCATACCAGAAGGCTAAATGTTCCGAATTCCAATGAGGGAAAAAAATGCACTAACTCTGCTGAGGGAAACTTTCCTAGGAAGATGGTTTGGCGCTGTGATTGACTGCCGTTTTGCACAGGGGTTACTTGTGTGTCAAAGTGCTTCGGGAGTCATCCCAGCTTGAATACCGTGAAGATGGCTGAGAACAATCAAGGTTGATAGATGTAAATGCATTGCACCGGAAATGCAGCAGTGCAAGGCTCTCCACAGACTTGGAGAGGTATAAAAAGTACTGTGGAGCAGCTGGGTGGCATGGTAATTGTTACTGCTGGCAGCCGCACTCAAAATATGAGCGCCAATGAATTATATGACAAGGAATGCTGAAAATAAACAACACTGGGCGTTAATGACTCATTTTAGCACACATGGAAGTACCAAAGGGAACTGAAGATTAATGATAGCACATGGGAGCAAATATCTCGGCGGAAATGCCTGGCATTATACATTTTGGCATGTCCTGTGGCTTGGGTAAGCTTTATTTAAGGTTGAGACAGAATCATAATCCCAAAGAGAAAGTGACGGACATGCAGCAAAACTCAAACGAAATTTAAAGATGTACATATACTGTATAGATAGATTTGTGGCACTTATCTGGGAGACCTGCTCTCTGGCAGCATGCCTGGGACATGCCCAAGGCCAGACCAGATGGACTGGCAGCCATGGGGCCACACCCACAGGCAGGACCTTAGCTTCTGCACCTGAGTGTGGTCTGCCTAATGAGATCACACTCAGTGTAATTAAGACACTTTAAAGGATCGTGCCTAGTCGAGGAGCAGTCGAGCATCCTATTTTAGGATTAAAGATCTAAAGATCTAACTCAAAGAAAATACTCTTCTGAGTATTAACCAAAATATGGCTTTTCAGCTTTAATACAGACAATAAAGAACAACCAAAATGTCATCAAACACAGACTAGCCATTCTCTCAACAGCACTTGCTATCTCTTTTAAGATCTTTTGATCATAAGCAATCAAACCAAACCAATGTTACAATCAACTAAACCACACTCAGGTGTACAGATGAGGTTATATATATATATATATATATATATATATATATATATATATAGAGAGAGAGAGAGAGAGAGAGAGAGAGAGAGAGACACACACACAATGTATATAGGTCTTTTTCAATATGAGCTGCCTTAAAATACAACAAATACTCCAGGAAGAAGAATCAAGCTGTTTCTGTTGCTTGAATTACATTTGAATCTAACGGCAAAACCGTCTAAGATGTAGCTGAAGAAAGAATTGAAATGTATAGGAAAGCTATAAGAAACGTTCAACGTCTGTGAATATCCCTTTATCACTGGAAAGTGGAAACACTGCTTTGATCAGGTAGTAGCCGTGGCTAGGGGGAGAATGCTGAATGAGTCCACTGTGAGGCTCGTGAGACTAATGTAACATACCTACAGAAGTTTCTGTGACTGGGAGTATTCTACGTACATGGCCTGTACGGGAGGGAGGTAAGTTGTAAGCCATTGCTGAATAAAGCCATAAGGTATGGTATATAGCTTTTGTGAAGAAACATTTAGGGGACAATGCATGCGTGTGGTAGAAGGTTTTGTGGTCTGATAAGAACAATTTGGAACTGCTTGGTCGTAATGCTAAGCATTATGTGTGGCGTAAACCAAACACAGCACATCACCTTGCTAACACCACTCCTAAACTAAAACATGGTGGAGGGAGCATTATATTTTAATTAAGGATGCTTTGCGGCAGAGGGGACAGGGAGGTGGGTGGAGATGGATAATGTAAGTAAGGCAGATCCTGGTGAAAAACCTGTTCCAGTCTACCAGAGACCTGGGGCCGGGGAGAAGATTCACTTTTCAGCAGGACAATGATCCTAATCAGAAAGCAAAAACAAAAATGGAGTGGCATAGAAAGAAAGTGAATGTCCTTGAGTGTCCTTGACCCATGGCTTTTATTTCTGTGAAAGGGGCTTACACCCAAGTATAGACACAAGGGTATACAATCTGGACATCACCTTTTGAATGTTTCTATGAATGTTCTATCATGTTGAAAGAGTTGTTTTTTTTACTTAACTTTTAAAAAACTCCTACATTAAGGTTTTTTTAGGCAGCATAAAAATATTCAAGGGCGTGTGTGGCACGCGAGGGTGTGCTCAGTCAGAGACCGCCCGGAGAATGAAGCATTGGGGAAGGCTTCAAGCCTTTTAATTGGCATTTTTAACCAAACGTAAAGATTACAATAAACTACAATGTTAACAATTAAACAAAAACCACCCTTTTGGGGACAACTGCCAAAACCGTAAAGCACAGCAATCCAACCATGCCGCCTCCTTTCTCTTTGAACTTTCTTTGTCCCTCCTTTCCCTTGAGCCAGGCTCTTTTAAAGGGCCTGGGATTGTTGGGACCTGAGTGTGATTACCATTAGTGGAATCACACTCAGGTGCATAATGAGGTCCAATTATTAGAGGGCGTGGCCCTCCCTCTCAGTGATATTGTCATTCCATTGTTGCCCAGATTGAAGGTGTGGCTGCCAGCTGCGTGCCACAGTGTGAAAACCTTTTCAAGGGAGTAC
>JAOVYW010064391.1:0-21743 GCA_025775045.1 Hiodon tergisus
CTCTCTCTCTCTCTCTCTCTCTCTCTCTCTCTCTCTCTCTTTTGCCATCTTGTCGATCTGTGACACAGGTAATTACCCTCAGTGCCCGGCTCACTCATGACTCGGGAAACATTAAAGGAAATCCTGCCTTTAATCAGTGACAGTTAACCACCTCTTCACGTTGTTTGTTCCATTGTCGACACGGGTGCCGATTCCACTGTTTAATTCAGCTCTCCAGGATCCAGCAGGTCGTATATCTTCCACAAACAGCAGAACTTCAGCCAAATCCCTCTGCTGTTGCTGGGACATGGTACTCAAACAAACAAACAAAACTTCAGACACCACAAACACCGTCTGCCCCCCAAAAGCTCGACAAAGCTTAGCAGAAATTTTTTTATGAACTCAGTCTTTTTATAGAAAGGGCCCATCTCAGCTGAGAAAAAACACAAAAAAAGCTAAATATCTCGAGGAGTGAGCAGGCTTCTCCAAGCAAACACTGCTGACCTGTGTTGTTTTACCAGCTCACCCCCATGACTGCACCATCTACAATTATGAGTATGCAAGTAGTTTATTTTAGAGAAAAAAATAAAAAGGCTGATGCATTGCGAAAGAGTAATTAGGAGCAGGGAGAGTATACTCTTAATTGCTTTCACCTGTAACTAGCTTTCTAATGAAATACTTCTTTTTTCGAACCACAAAGTTATTGCATCAGAGAAGATTGCATTGAGCCAATTGGCCGCAATGTAGACTGCCTTTCACGGATTTTTGTTTTGTTGGTTAGGTGTGAGTGTGTGTCACTGAGAGCGACAGTCAAAAAGTCAAGATTTACCACTGTGGGGAAGTTAATTGCTAGATGAGGAGAGCCTCATCTGTGTGAGAATAGCCCCAAAACAGTAGAAATCGAGCCCTTGCCGCTCGCCGAGTTGGTCAAACAGCTCACCCTGATCCAGGAACAGCAACACAAGGCCCTGCAGCTGATACACAAGTACCATCATGGCAGTCTATGGGCTGTGTGTTCTGCTCAAGCCGCGGACAAAGCTACCCCGGTACAGCTGCAGCTGTGGCATCACACGCTGACTTATGCCACAGCCAACCCTCTCCACATCTCAGTCAACAAGACCTGTTGGGGACTCAAAGACATTTATGGCCCGTTTGAATGAACAGCAACGGCCTGAAGATGGCTGTAAGGCAACTGGGCATTGCATCTGTTACCTCTCCTGTCTGGAGAACCAAGAAGACATCTATAGATGTCCTCCGGCAGGCAGTATTGGAGCGATTCACTTCCACAGAAGCCCTTCTTTATAATTTGGGAACAGCTCAGAAACACAGTTATGAGGATTGATAAGGGATTTTTAGAGAGTTCAGGGAACACAAAAAGACATATTTAGATCACTTAAGCTAGCTGGCAAAAATGCTTCACTAGTGAAACAAAAGATAGAAAGATAAAACTAATATTTTATTAGTTTTAGTATTAGTATTATATTTTATTTTTTTATAGCGCTCTAAATTCATGAAACAAATAGAAGACTACAGTTTTCTAATTATCTAGCAAACATGCTAGGTAAACTTGTTAGCCTTGTTAGGGTCGCTTATTTAGCAGCTAGCAAACATCAGCTAGTTACCTCTCGCGTAAGTTCTGGATCTGAGGATCTCATCCAGCCAGCTATCTCGCTCTTTGAAAAACTTTTACCTAGTAAGCTAATTGCTGATGATAGCATCCCAAAACAGAACTCTGAGTAACAGAGAGACAGTACATCAATAGTCATATCAGATTTGTTTAGCTTTATTGAGAGAATGTTCTCCAACTCAGTAGCTAAAGAAAAAGGGTGGACATAAGTTTGCCTTGTTGTTTTGTTTTTGAAAGTAAATTAAAGTAACTCTTAAACTCTTAAAGTCTAGCAACATCCTGATCTTTAATGTGTTAAATTAGCCATGTTAATTAGATTTTTGGAGGTTGAATTGGGGTGTAATAGGCTTTCATGATCAGTTATGATCATCACGAAAGACCCAGAAATGTGTGAAATTAGCTTTTATCAATTAAATATTCTATAGACCCTCTGCCTTAAACTACCCTGCAGATTTTTTGTTTGAAAACAGCCTTGGCGATACCATACTGACCATAATGTACTTATGCCGTTCACATTCAATTTATGCAAATAAATCAAATTAGAACATCACCAGAAAACCCTATGATATGATGCGCTGGCCATCTCTCATTTTAACCGTAATATGTTGTAATATCCCCTTTATGTGCATGACACTCGGACTGATATTTACTCACAAAATCTACAGAAGACCTACCACAAGCATGAGACAAGAGGATGGTCAGGAATGTTTTCTTAAATAAAGTTTTATTATAGTCTTTTATATTTGCAAACTATGTCAAAATAATGTAATTTTAACTTACCACCCCACCAACCCCAACTTTGTTTCTCTATTTAGTTTTTCTATGTTCCAGTTACATGTACAGTTGCATTACACCATCTCCATTAAAATAAAAAGAACTGGACAGAAATGGCAATGACTAAAATTAGTTAAAGATTTTGTGTTTAGAAACATTATCACTGCAATTTGTCTGATGCAGTAAAGGCATTATGGTGGACTAGGTCATTATCTCTTAGGTTACCTTGATCAAAGGCAAAAGATGAAGTTGCTCCCAAATGGGTTCTAGCTCTGGCCCCAAACGAAGAAATTAATCAACGCTTGACAGGAGTGGGTAATGCATCTATACGTTGCCCTGAGCAGAAAGTACTCAGTTTCCAGACTGGTGTAGTGGGTAAGGCTTTAGGCTTGTGGCCTGTTGGTTGTAGGTGGTGCAGTCAGCAAGATTTTAGCCTGTTGGCTGCAGGTGGAGTAGTGGGTACAGTTTTAGTCTTGTGGTCTTAGGCTGCAGGTGAAGTAGTTGGTATAGTTTTCTTCACTCTAGGCTGCAGAAACACCAAGCGGAGCACTGCTATTTCACATTTGGGCAAGGCTACGTAACCTGAATTTTTTCAGTAGATATCCAGTTGTATTAATGGGTAAAGTTTGAAACTGTAAGCTATGTAAGTCATAGCATCAAAAAAAAAAAAAATTGTCTATAATAAAGCAATTTGTGTCACTTCACGGCCACGTAGAATTTTATGAGGACGTTGGCTGAAATCTGGGTGTCCTTCAACTTCATTAGCTTCGGAAAATGGGTAAGGGTTCATTATAGAAATACGGTATCTTATTATTGCCTTCCAGATTCAGCGGAAACATTTATTGTTTTTCTGTCTACAACAGAAAATAAATAAACAGCTTATATTTCAGTTTAAAAGTGATGGTGAAGATGAAACAATCTGCATAATAAGAGCAATTAAATGTACTGACATTATAAGTATTCATAATTTACGATACCTCAAGGAGACCTATGGAAAGAACCACTATCTCTGTCCTTGTTTACGGTTTTGATTGTGGATTTGAGGACCACGGCAGTGATGGTTGTGGCATTCTGTTCAAGGTTAAATAGAATGGCAGGGTGTTTTATGCGGCATGCCTCCAGTTGACAAGTCTTTCCCCCTCCCTCTCCCCCTCCCCGGTTCCATAGTGATATTAGCAGAGCCAGCACTGCCTTTCAGGGGTAATGAAATTGCAAGTTCCTGAAAAACCGGAGTCCAGAGCCGACCTCCTGTTCCAGCGTTTAGGCTTGTCACCATCAGCTGCCATTCCTCTCCTTGTTAGGTACTCAGTGACAGGTCCGTTTAACGTGCCTAACAACTTTTAGCACACCGCTCCTGACTTCACTTTTTCCGGCATGCAATTAATTCATATAGGAACGGAGTCTTGGAAGTTCGGGTCACCGTGAGAAAAGCATTGCTCTAATTTGTTTTGTGTTTCCACAGTTAGTCTGCATTAAGGAAAGTGACAAGCTAGTTTACCGTGGCAACCTTTTATTGTCAATTGTACACAAAAGCCTGCGATCAACAATCATGCGTTATCAATAATGTGAATCCATCTTCCCATCTTTAGCTTGTCACTTCCAATGTCTGTTAAAGAGGCCTTTGAAACTATGTCCCATCCAGGAGCCATTGCACTTCAGCATGTATGTGGTGGACAGCAACAAGTCAAGAATTTGTGATTATTTATTTATCATCCTGACCTTTGGTGCGTAAGGCAAAGAAATGAGTCCTGACACTTCTATCTATTCTTAGAGGACCATATCAGCTGCCATACTAATCTTCTTTATCCTTCTGTTGGATCTCCCCCTCCTTTTCCCTTCAAGGGCTGAGCTACTGCTAACAGGCTGTTTCTTTTGCCTAATTTTGATTTTGATTGCCTATGATTTGAATGATATTTGAACCGGGGCATAACTCTACTTTAGACACATTAATTTGCGAGTGTATCGTAGGAAAGCATTGTGCCACGAACAGACTACACACTTCCCCCTACAACACACCATTTGCCAACCCTATTGAGATTTTAAAGGAAGCTGAATGGCATTTGTGCTCTTAATGTGCCCATGTATGTGTATGTGCAGAGGAAGGAAAATAAACCCAAAACCATTTTCTAGTGGAAATCAATCACCTTACAATAGCAGAATGAACAGGCATGACTCACAATTGGCAGTCTCTCAGGGTAATTTCCAAACAAGTCCCTTTCCGCATCGTAAAGCAGTCCCCTCAAATTTTCTTTTATGTCCTCCTCCCTCAGATTAAAAAAATTGTTATTATTTTAATTAATTTGTTATTATTATTATTAACATCATAATAATATATTGTAGTCAAAATACATCAGAAAAAAATGTTCAAGAATTAAACTAAGACTGGTCAGCTTCAGCAAATTTGTAATTCACAACAAAAAAATTCCAGCAACAATTTTGTTCATTTCAACATAGGACTACTAATACATTACACCTTGTTACTCAAAACTAAAATTAAACATAGGCTACACTTTGACCATCCATTCAAGGCTCACCATAAAAAACTTTCTGTTTTGTAATTGTATGCCCTTGTGCCGACTGCCACCAATTACTAGTGTAAAATTGCATAGTCTGCCCACTAACCCAGCAGTATATAGCAACCAACCAAAATGGGGTCAAATACTGTTCACTTTTTTGCAGTACAATATGAAATATGAGACTCAGGCACATAGATAAATATAGAGCATTTTTGCAATAAATATTGTTAATGAGTTTGCGTATTTATGGACAGAGACAAGTAATTTAATTGGCTTGGTGATTGATTTGACAGTGTACACACATGGATCAAAATAAAAAAATAAAAAAAAACAGATGAGCTGTTTTCCTTCATATGAATAATGTAGTAAACCTCTTACTACAACTTGCACCACCTGAGCTAGGTATCAAACAGGTGATCACAACCTCCTTACAGACAATTAGATTGTGACGATTGCCATGTTGAGCCAAAGTCTTTACCCTGAGAAATGAATCATTCTTTTATATTCAACTCTAGGGACTAATGTCACTTTCAGTCACAAGCTGGCAACAGGCTCTGCTACATCTGCACGATAGTGTGGTCTGGGAACACATATTCTCATGGTAGTCTTTTCATTTATGGAACAGATGTGTCTTTTGATGGCATGTGTCTAATTTCTTATGTTTCCTAGGTACGATTTCTAAGTGTTAGATTTAATTAGTTCATGAGGTTGTGAAGGCAGTGCTTTGTTTTCTAAGAGATTTGTGAGGTTTTTTGCAAAATGAACAGACATTTATGGGATTGGTGTTAACAGTTTTGAGAATGAAAGGTACTGTTTAAAACATGTGAGCAAATTATTGAGAAAATGTTTCCACACGTCATGGAACACGAACTCAAAACCAAGGAATTGAATCTGGCAAAGCATGTCCAAAATTTAAATTGCGCAGGTTGTATGCCTAGAACACTCAATTTTGTTTAAAACTGCAAACGAAAAAGCTCAAAGGGCTAGATTTAAATATTTACGCTATAAAACTACACTGATAATCACTGATTGGAATCTGCAACATTTTTTTCCCGAGTTAGAACATCTGAACATTTGCATTGTATGTAATATTCAGATTCAAGATCCAGTCTAATAGATGGTCTGCAAACATTTCTGGTCATACAGAACACTCTCAAGCAAACATTCCAGCTGCTCAACCTTTTTATTGATATTTTTAAGGCTCATTTAATATGACTACAACATATGAACAGAGAATTGGATATTTATGCAATGATGAACATATATGGATTTATTTCTTTGTTTATATAAATTTTTAAAGTATTCAAAAGATATTGATAATTTTGGAATTAAAGTTTATGGAGAAAGAAAAATCGGACCAATACTTTTCAAATTAGTAAACGAGGGCATGGAGAAGGTTAAACATGTCCCATACTATTATTTAACTCGAATATTTAGGGATAAGTTTGTATAAAAAACAATATTTAATGTGACTACATGCAAACTCTCAAAGGAATTTATAAAACTGTGAAAATCTGCAAAAAAAGGAAAAAAATAGTCTAATCCTATTTCTCCATTACTCTTTAATGATATAATCTTATTTATGTAAATGGAGGAGAATGAAATGAGAGGTTAAAAATATATTTAAAAAATATGAATATTTTCCGCTCGTTCGTTAGAGTTGCTTTTTTACCGTTTTTTTATGCCGTTTTTGTTTGTCATTTGGTTTTAGATTTTAGTAAATATATTTTAGTTTTATTTTAGTGGATTATAGACATTTCCACCCAGTCAGAGGAAAATAGCCAAATACAAAAAAAAAGTACTGGTCGTCCTCTGTTTACTAGGGGAGCGGGGGATGTTGTTAACCAACATGCATGCTGCAGGAACCAGAGATCAGAAAACACGCCGCTGAGAAAACGTGTATGTTCTCGTAAATGTTCTAAGTGTCTCCCTTGTCATTGTCCCTTGAATTGACTGAAGTACAGTATAGGACTTTACTGTGTTGAGCGTTTTTTCAAAAATTAGTATCTGGAATCAAAATGACTACGTCGCTGTGGATGTGTACAAATGAACTGTATTATTTCTACTCGGATAAAAAGAAAGCTTCTGGCTCATGACTCAAAAACCAACACATTGTGTTCAAAAACATTAACAAGCCCCAACGAACAATCGTACTATTGATGGAATATCCTAATTTAGTTGGGTTAGACTTCTGTGAATCTCTTTAGAAAACCCAATCAACTGTTCACCATTTAGTCACTACTTGTTTCAGTTAAATCATTTCGACATGACATGAGATACACAGAGGGTTCCAAAAATCTGAACTTTAAAAAAATTTTAAGTACTTAAGCATCACACCGATTTACATTATACTAACAGTCCATATCTAAAACTTCACAATAATCATATCTGTAAAATGTACGTTATTCAGGTCAGACTCTGAACCACTCAATTATCTCTAATACCCTGTTGGATGCAGGTAATCGTTTGATGTTGGTCAATGGAAAAAATATGGGCTTGCAACAAAACAGAAGTAGCTATTAGTTCAATGGACTAAGTTGCCAGTTGACAGTTCACATTAGACACTGAGTAAGATGAGCTGCTTTTTACTTTTTTCTTTGCTATTAATCCTACCCATGAAATTCATGCTTGTTTCCTTCAATGTGCCAATGAATACTTTAGATAATGTGGGGAAAAATATACCCGTCTATCTTTCGTAGCGAATGTGAGAGCCCTCCCCAACTTTCCTTTTCTGGAAGCTTGTCCCAATTCAATTTGTTGGAGAGTCTGTAAATATTCTTCTAGTCTTTCCTCTATATCCTTTTCCAGTCTCCTTTCATTACATTTTATACAATGGCAATGTATCCTCTAAAGAGACATACTCTTAACATACATTTTTAGCTGTGCTAATGGGTTTATATCAAGATACAAATATTTCCTTTAGAAAAATGGCAGTCGACCTGAAACATATGAAGATGTTAACATAATTATACTCACAAATGGAAGATACCTTTACTGGATTTTATTGCGTCCAGCTATCTAGAATTTGATTGTAGTACATTTTAACAGTTCTGTCTAAAGGCCTCCACCTTGATTAGCATATTAACTGTGGGGTTGGTACAGCCATTGTTCTGAACATTTTCAGATATAGCTACTGTGTATCTGTCGTGGGCACTGTGTTCCTTGTTCCATTCCACAGTATACATGTCACAGAGCAGAATAATGGTGGAATTGAGGAAAACTGAAGGTTTTGATGTGAAGGTGTTCAATGTCCATCGCGGGTTTACAGTTATTTGATTTATCAGCAGGCAAATTGGTGAGTTAAGAGGAGAATAAAAACAGAAGACTGTGTAGGGGCAGGGTTCATAGAAGGAGCTGGTGAAAATATATAAAAATTCATATACATTTTGAGACAAATTGTGAGAATCCAATATTACGCTTATATTGTTGAAACCATTTTACTTCTCTTGGGTTAATAAAATGTTAAAAAATAAATAAATGTGGACATTTGTCAGGAAGCATTTTCATTACCCTCTTAAGAATGAAGTGTGGCCACCTTGTCTGTCTAAGTTACCTTCAGTAAGTTGTCTTGTCTTCAGTAAGTAGTTATCCCATGTCATTGGGATTCAGTTTATTATACCTAAAAACCCACTACACTCTAAATGGGCATCCATCAGAGAGAATGACAAAAGTATACTGCTGTATCTCTTTCTCTCTGTATGTATTTTTGATTGATATACACCTATTTCACATAAAAATTTCATGCCTGAAAGATTCCAAATGTGTTAGGTCTCATGACAAACAAATCAATTTTTATAGACTTGAAAGTTGCTGGGGTTGAAAATTGTTTGAATATCTTCGAGATACCAAAGAGAACTAAAGTAATCTATCTGTTACTCTTGTGGATGGATATTGATCACATTGGGTTCATGGTTGAAGGGAAGAAGTAATCTGTTGATCTATCATATTTCTATCTGCAAAGGAGACCAAATGCATTTTATCTGCCTTGAAAATAAATATTGAATGTTTTAATCTATTGATGCATTTTAATTCAATTATTTTCTCACGTGTAATCCAAAATAAATCGAGATGCAGTTAAATAGCTCACGTCTGAAAAGGGCTAAGAATATGTCCTGTCTCACTGAGGTGCTACCCGTGGCGTTATGGTGACTGATTTCATTACTAGACATCACACGGTGTTTCATCAGCGCAATGTCACTGTTGATTGACAACAGCATGACCTGCAATAATTCTAAAATGCCTGCCTAAGTAAAATTCCATTAAAGATTAGTTCTGCACACAGTCCTTTTGACATTAATTATTTATAGAGCATCATGTTATCACTCAAGGGGCTGTCCAATGCTGTGCTGCTGTCCAGGCACCAGGGGCATTGCAGTCTGGCCCGCTGACCTGTCTCACAGCAGGCACACATCCACATTGCAATTCCGTCCAACAAGCCCGGTGTTCGATGGCAAAATCAAAGCTTTACCCACCACTCTACTTGGACCTTTAAAAAAAAGATGTCATTGTATTCTTCAAAGAGCATTCCAGAGCAGGATTCCAGCCCAGGACTGTGGTACAGCGAGAACCCAATGCTAACCACCAAGCCACCATACCGCCCTAGCTTTATATATTGCTCAATGATCAAATTAAGTAGTAAATTGTAATAAGTCCTCACATTAGGTCCTCGGTGGGATTGATTCCCCTAAAGCATTATGAGAGTTTAGGTCCATACCTAATGCTGGTATGGATAGTATTGGATCTGAGAGGAACAAGCTATTTAATAAGCAATTGGATATTGCTCTCTACAGAGGCTAGTGACTGTTATTTCAGCTTTACTATCACCAGTGTATAGAGAAAATGCTCTTTTGGCATTTATAGATACAGGCACAATGTAATGCTCTTGCTGCAGGCATGCATTTAATTATAACAATTTGTGCTACTTTTGTGATTTAAACTAATAGTAAGGACTTAAAACCCACTCATAAACAAACGAAAGCTGGACAGTGATAAAAGCAGCACAGGTTTGAGGAAAGAAGGTAATGAAGAGAGCTTATTGGACATAAACACAAAACCTTTGATATTTATAAACCTCAGGATACTTTAATTCCTGCACTGTTACTGTTCATCAAAGGGAGATGCTGTGTGAGCTGAAAATGGCTGCCCCTGGGTCTGGTAACCCTGGCAATCAGCAGGAGCAGAGGCAGCTGTATGTGTGTTCAAAGCTGGGGAAACTGGAGAAGAGCAATCACATGTGACCGTTTCGCCCTGGCAATCAATGGACTAATAATCCCTCTATTATTGCATTCTAACATAATATATTGTCTTAAAACTACAGCACTTTTGTACGTCGCTCTGGAAAAGAGCGTCTGCTAAATGCCAAAAATGTAAAATGTAAATGTAATTTGTTGCTAGAGTGTGATGAGAAGATTTGCTTTAGATGTTCTGTGAAGAATTGTGAAAAATACATAATCATTGTGCTCAACTAATAACTTGACAAATATCCACAGATTTTTTAATTAATTGCTAATTACTGCTGTTGTGGGATGAAGAAAGTACATAGTCAGACTTCTGCTCGCCCACCATAAAACCCTATGGCATTAAACACAAAGCAGGCTACTTAGGGGTCAATATTTAGCGAGGAGCAAAAATAGTTGAGCCATTGCTCAAAATCCAGGTCAAAGTCTACTGGGGGTTTGAGTTAAACAGGAGCTATTGGGGGCCCTGTTTAGGTTCGACCCGACATGTCCCACTGGAATAAGGCAATATGACCTGCAGATGACCTGCAGATACCAAATGTCACAAACTCATCCATGTGGCTTGTTTCTCTCAGGAGGAGCAGGTCTATGAGCTTCCAGCTGATCTTATCAAACTGGGCCCAATGCAAAGCAGTGACTCATATGAGCCAGCTCTGAATGGACTGGAATAGTCTCCCCTCCTAGCCCTTCAGGCCCTTGTCCACCTCCCTGGACCAAGCTGGACGGTAAGGGTCGGTAGCTGGTGAACTCTATTGTTGCATACCTTTTCAACCAGCAAGAGCTGATCACCCAGCAGTAGGTCATACATTAGTCTAAGCCTCCTCTATTTGGAGAACAGTTCCCTGCAGGAACAGCTGGTGTCCCTCTAGGTTCCAAACCTCCCTCCTAACAATAGAAAAAGAATGGACTTTCTTAAATGAGCCACTGGATGCTGCAGAAGCTTATGGTTCAGCAGGCAATAGGAGTATTTCTATCTTTGTCCACCTTTCAATGCAGGCAATCTAAGTAGCACAAACAAAGCAGGGTATGGTAATCTCTACAGGCCCAAAGCAGCTTCCAGGGAATTATGTTACTGTTGAGAAATGGTTATAGAGAGGAGAGGTCCCTGTACAATATTACAATAAGAGACTAGGGTTATATATACCAGAGCATATATATCTATATGGTTTGTTTGTTACCCACATAGTTGGAATTTAGGGGTTACTGAGTTATCTGGTTAGCAATGTTCCAATATCTCCGTGAACCAGGGCAGCTACAGTTCTTCTCTCCAACAACAAGCTGGCCAAAAAAAAAAAAAAAACATTCTGAAAACAAGAAGAAACACAAAACCTAAATAGCTAAAAATAATATACATAAATTTAAACAAAACCCCTCAAACCTCCCCAAACTCCTCCTCCAAAAAGAAAATACAGAAAAAAACTATTGATGGGAAAAGGGCAAGCAGCCCTCTCTTTCATCGGCAGCTGTATTGCTCCACCAGTTCTCTCCGAGTCCACTCCCTGTACAGGCTTCTGGTTTTATCCTAATCCCGATTACACCACCTGAAGAGACTGGTTGCCAGCAAGGGACACACGACATCTGCTGGGAAAAACCCCCCCCAAAAAACCTAAGCAGTTCTACATTCCGTGATGTATAAGGAAAACGTCATTGTTCTTCTGCAGTATTGTGGGAAGTGCGGGCTTAATCCTGACCAGCATAAAATTCACATTTGTTTTTTGGCAGTTTTTGCAAATTTTTGATTAAAATAGAAGGTATAGAAAGACTGGAACTTATTCTTTAACCACATTATCTGAAGTTTAATTGTGATGATCTAATTTAAACGGTACAAACTAAATTCACACACAGCCAGATAATCTTCTAAAATTCACACGGTCTTGACGGACTGCCATTGTAAATAGCTCTGTTTCCCTGTGGTGAAAGAATGCCTGTGGCTTCTCTTTTCAGTTCAAGGAAGGAACAGAATTTGTAGGCCATGGTGAGAATGGATGTAGGCTGGCACCTTGTCAGACCCAAATCTGAGCGAAGATCTAATTGAGGAGGACATTCAGCACCATCCATGGACTGTTGGCTGGAACTCGCTTGTCAACACAGATCAGGTTTGGGCCCAGAAGTCGTGGGTCCCAGTAAACTTGCGAACAATATCAGGAAACACATTCACTTTAAGCACCCTCCTAAGCATCACTAGGCGTGATCTTTTGTTTACAAGGACTTTTGTTTCAACTCTCAAACTCTCAGAAAGGTAAGGCCCTTGTATTCATGAAACTGATTATTACTACAACTAAAATCATAACACGGTGGATTTATTTTTTCATTGGCTGTTAATATTTTCACATTGTGCCCTGGATCCATTGGTTGTGATTGACACTACAGTAATTGCCTTATTATTGGAATGTTCTTTTTGGAAAATTAAAAAAATATTAAACATATGTTAAATTAACATAATTTAGTCTAATACATCTGAGTCTATCAATTTGTCCCACTATAAACAGCTTATATGCTATACCAATACAATACTTTTTTCTCCAAAAACTATTATACAACAAATAATATATCCTTTACTAGAAGAATAAACTGTAGACATGTTTTTGGACAAGAATCCCTCAATCTGAATGCATATTTTGTTCAGAAACCATCTTTGAATTTGATGAACATATTTTGGATTCAGTTATCACATGTTTTTGGCTTCTCCTTGGTAAGTTGATGACTTAAAACAGTATTTAAATTAAATTAACAAACAACCAGGTAAAAATATCCAAAAAGTGTATTTTTACTGTGGTTAAAGGGTGTAATCAGGTTATGTTTGGTTAAATTGGGCAGTGAGGCACAGATCAAATGTAGAGAATAAATAAGAAATGCACAGCTTCATAATAAACTACATCAGTTTAATCGTCACACTTACTGGCAGCGAATAAGAACTTAAGTATATTCAGTGCGATAACGTGAGAAGTCTATGTTCTAAGGAAGAAAGCTAACACAAAGGGGATACTCAAAAACAGGCAGAGATCTAGGTTAGTGTATGCTACAGGTTTCAACATAATGCATTTGTATTAAAAAGGGGGAATGAAGTCAATGAAGCATGTTCAATTAGTAGATAATAAAATAATTAAAAAAACACGAATTATGTTAAACATAGTTCTAAAATGTCCAGATATTACAGTCATACTTGGGGACCCTGTCTCACTATGAGCCTACGTAGTTTCGTCACTAGTCAAGAGGATTCATCTTCTCGTTTGGATAAGGCTTTCCTTTCTTTTGCAGAGGGGCCAGAGGACAAGTCTTGGGAGAACTTTTGGGGAAGCGTCTTCTGGTACCTTGTCAGGGACCTTATTTCAAAGAAATAATAAAAAAATGCAGGACATTTACACACGGCTAGGGGCTATTGCGTGAATGAATTAAGAAATGTCTGTCTGATAAAAAAATAGTTTGTTTGCATGCTTCCGGCCTCACATGACAACACATCTTGGTGCCAGAGAGAGAGGGGTTGTTTGTTTGGACTTTATTCCCAGTCCAGGTATAGACCTTTCCTGACAACGAAATAGTTATAATTCACAAAGTATATAAAATATTTTATCTGACAGGTCATAGCTGACAGAAAAATGGATGACTATTAAATACTATTAAACCAAAATTTTGAAGGGTTAGAAAATTCTCATGTTTACTACCTCGGTTGTTTTTGTAAAGGTTGTTACAAGGTGTTGAACTGTTCCAATGCACCTGCGTTTTAGTGGAACGTGTTGTAGCACAGAGAAACGCACCCTGACTGCTGGTCACAAGGCAAGACATACAAAGTCTTAAATATTAAAAAAAACACAGACTTGGGATACTGTACAGTATTAGTGTTAATCCTAGATCCTTTCACTTCCCATGTTGTCTGTCACTGTTTTTACAGAATGCGCGCTCTAGATTTCTTGAGAATTGGACTCAAAACAGCAAGCGCTTGAAAATGCAGCTCAAAGCAGTGCACGCCAATGGTATCAAATGAGATTCCTAGAGCTCAAATGCTAAAGTCCATCTTACAGTAGTGGCGCTCCTGATTCCTGGAGCAGCAGTGCGCTGCCACTGTTTCATAGCGTAACACTGATGAACCTCTCCAGTCGCTAATCCCATTATAACAAGATCACCAGATGGTAACAGCATTCCCCAGCTCATTTATTGGAAACCAGATGACATGATAAGATTTTTATTCAATTTCCCGTTTGTTCTTCAGTTTGATTTTAATTACCATTGGTTTGGTGAAATCTCCACTGTATCACTCCTTTGAAATCACCAGCTTTCCTTCTTCATCTGTTTGCCGGTCACTGATAACATCTGTCCAGCCTGGTTCATTGCTCTTCCGTGTACCGCACAGCTCTTATTGGGGCATTTCCTTGCATGCTTAAAACTCAATTGTCACATAAATTTCTAAGACAAGAACATTTGAAGCCATTTGAAAGACAGTGGTCAAACCACCTCACCATTCCCTAGACTTTTTTTAGCTAATAGCCAACAACTAAAAGTTTAAAAATCTTTCAATAATATGATGATACTCAAAGATAAACAGTAAATACCGAACTAATTGTGGTGTAGTGTTTGTAGGAGTTAATTTAATTTGTGAAAGCCAATGTTACCAAGGGACTTATTTAAGAGACAAATGGGCTAAGTACTGTTCTTTGTGGTTCACCCATTATAAAGTGAATGTCCCTATGGTAACTGACATATTAAGGGAATTAAGACTCTTTTTGCAAAAAGAGAATGCAGGGCAGCCACCGTGTTACAGAATGAGGGAGGAAACATTCCTTGTTTGTTTAAAATTCTGACAGATTCTGACAGTTTTTAGTAACGTATATACAATGTCAGTCTGTTGTCAAAGTTCCAGTCTCCAATAGGGCGAGTTTCATTCTTCCCAAAGAGTGGAAAATCATTCAGCACATACCACTACCAGATTCAGCCTTAGGAATTCTGGGAAAATATACTCTTTTGGAGAAAGAGTATATATATATCTTCTTGATCTCTAGCTAAAGCACAAAAAAATGTAATGTAATGTAATGTAATTCCCAATTTTGCCAACCAAAAACTCTCCAAAGACATGCTTTCGTCCATATATGTTTTACAAACATACAGTTCTGCAATAAGTGCTGATAATTCCTCCTAAGTCATTTCCCTGGAATAATCATTTAGAACCTTGTGTGCGTCAGCAATTGTGCATTACTGGATACAATGAAGCTTTTGCATATTTATAAGCAAGTGAAGGGCACTGAGAGGAGAATCCACGTTTTGTTTTCGGGCCTGTGTAATTTAACAATTTTTCTGCTGAGGAAACTAACATAAAACTTGGGTACCTTTTAGAAATGTAGACATATTAGTGGTTCTAATGTTAATACAGAAGAGGAAGGTAGATTTGAGACCAGCGGTAAAGTGTTGAACCTAGACAGGGGGAAAAACAAATAGATCAACGTACTATTGCTTATAGTAGGATCAGGAGGATGAAAAGGGTTGACAGGGTATGAGCACTAATGAAGAAGGGACAGAGTGAGCTCATCATTAATAAGAGAAGCATTAAATTATATTAAAGCAGACCTAACAAAGAGCCCAGCGAATAAGTCAAAGCACAGGCACCAAGGTCACAAAATCCAAAGGAAGGAGAAAGATGGCATATGAAAGGATAAATAAAGAGACCAAACAGTCATTAGACAAGGTGAAAGCAGTGACAGACAAACTGTAAGCAATCTAGCGTGAAGTCGGTTGCCTCCGTTCCTTGGAGGGTAAGATCAGAGGCATGTTGAAAGAGTGGAGGATGTAGAAGAAAATCAGCGGCACAAGAGACATTTTGAAGCTGCTTTGAAGTTACACCAAGCAATTACACCTGTCTTTTTGTGTGGGAAAGGAGATCCCGAAACTTGGTGTGGATTCTTCCCACTGGAAATTTAATGGGAGTTTCTGACCACCACGAGAGACAATGGAAGTTAAGGTAAGGTTCTGATGGGAAAGGAGAATCTGGTTAAGAGAGATAGGAGTCAGACAAAGGTTTGTGCTGATGAGTGAAATGAATTTAGGAGTTCATGTGTGATTGATGATGCTAACAAGGAGACCAAGTGAATTATAATAGAAACAGTTTGAGGACGAAACGCGGCCCGTCCTCAAATATAGGGAGATGATCTAGTTTGTCTCTGTAATACTGTAATTCTGATAGGGTTCCTTAGAGGAACACATATTTTTAGACAATATGTTAATAGACAGGGAAAGTGGCCTTAACACATTAAACAATATGAATATACATATACATATTAATATATTTCCCTAATGGAAGGTTATTCAATAGTCTGAAACAGTTCAATAATAGCTTTATCAGTTTAGGCCAGTCACCGCTGTGAAGATCTATAAAATGTTGCTGCGATCTAATTAAGTAAATCTTGACAATATAAAAGCAAATTCTTCAAACTCTTCCTGCTTGAGATTACCTCTTATTAGAGGTTTAGTTACCTCTTATTAGCGGTAATCTCTTTCATTGTCTGTAAGTACATGTCTAAAATAATTTACAAACTATTGTATATGTTTTTAGGTATGTCTGCAACAGCTTCTTGCAGAGCGATTTCTTAGCACAGTTTGTAACATATTGCATACGTATGAACGCATGAACACATTCTAAAATCCAAGAGTACCGTAGAAATCTGGTTATATGCTCACTGCTGCTCCATATTTACCATCCCAAATCTCCCACACAAACACTAATTATGGCATCTGTCTCTATGTCTGCAAGACGAGCTGCTCAGCAGTTCTGGAGCTAGATGGAAACCTGACACACACAAAAAAAAAAAAAAAAAAATTTATCCCACTTGATCACAGCGTGATCTCGGATGCTGAAAATACAGGAGTTTTAGTTACTCCGATGAGATTGTGCAAATAATTTGGATTTGGCTTCGTTGCCCATCTGTGACATCACTATTAATACACAAAGAGTCATCCCATGCAATTTCAAATGTATGAAATCTATTCACTATACAGGATGACTTAAAATCACACATGTAGTGACATATGTGAATTATTAAGGTGGCAATCAGGCAATAATTATGTGATACTCTGAGCAGGTTCTCTGTAGGTTAATTGGTACACTAATTTGTGTAATTGCAAATGTATTTTATACTTGTGCATTTGCTTGTTAGTTCTTTTTTTAAAGTTTGATATCGTTTATATTGATTTGTCATCATGTAAGTGATAGCATTTATTTGCTTGCATCCACATTGTTGTTATATGTACTGGTTTGTTCCTGTGTTGGCTGGCTTGTGTAATAATCGGTATATTGGTACGTACACATGCAAAAAATTGAGCATGACTAAGTCGACTCAGCGTTCACCGAACTGTGCAAAAAGTAAAATGAGGGCCTACCTCTAGCTGTCATGTGAGGACATCTTATCTTTTTTATGCAATATGATGAGGCCATGTGATTTGCTACCAAAAAATTAAGCTCTTGTTAAATAATGTGTCAGCGGCTACCTATACCTGCAAGTGAAAAAGAAATTTGATTCCATTCCATTTGCAGTTAATGGTTTTGTCACAGGCTGTTAACAGCATTCATCTTTACCACGATAAAGTACAAGACAATGCTGTGTAGAAGAGAAGAAAAAGGATTTTGCCTTCCTGTAGTTTACACGCGGTTTTTAACACTTGGGGGAACACAAACGTTTTATTTCATATGAGCTGCATTCTTTTTCTTGTATTCCAAACAACTCAATTATCTCCGGGGTGCCCAACCGTGATCAAAAACATTGCCAAAAAGATTTTAAAAGATGTATGATTTAAAACAAGAAATGACAAGGGAAATAAATTCTCATGACTGACTTGCTATTTTTAAGTTAATAAATACTTTATTTTTATTTTTATGAGAATTGTTGTTGCCATGCGAATAACTAGATTCAGTTTAAAGGGACTTCAGTGATATTTATGTATTTAATATGTCTCTTTGGACCTTCCATTTCCATTTCCATTTCTCTTTTGTGAATACCCAATCAATACAGAGCCAAGCATGAACATAAAAGGCTAATAGGAAAACCACAGAAATCTAAAATCAAAGACAAACAGGGCAACATTAATCTTACCTGGTATAAACACCCCACAGCATGTCTTACTAATAAGATTTTGTTTCAGTGTATCAGGTTTACAAAATGTAAGCAACCGGGTCAAGTTAATGATCTAAGCAAATGCCCTGGTTTGCCTAAAGGGCACATGCGCAATATTACACATTTGTAAGAGTAGGTTTATTCCGCTGTTTTACCCCTCCCTGCTCATATTAAAAATTTATATTTTCACTTAAATATTAATAAAGAGTGGAGGTGTCCATCCAATGCATATAAACCAAAAATAAAATTTAAGCTTTGCAAACTGAATTAATCAGTCATGTGGATTTTATTGTGGATTTTATAAACTTAAACATATAAATATTGGCAGAAATGTAATGGAAGAGAACTGTTCATTGGCATTCACAGAACCCCCCCCCCCCCACCCACAGGGTTACCAGCAGACCACCACAGGATGATTGTGGGAAAAAGCTGCTGTTGAACATTTCTCTGCTGATGTCTGGGGCCAGGGAAACCCCTCAAGGCATTAATGGTCATGCTTAAACATGCAGAACAGGTCCTAATATATATGTATATATCTATATATATATACACACACACACACACACACACACTCACACACAGACACACAAACTCACACACAAATACACACACATACACACACACACACACACACACACACACACACACACAGACACACAGACACACAGACACACACATATATAAAGTGGCTTTAAAATGGTAGAAAGAAGCTTAAAAGCATTTTGGCAGTAATATTTATTTGGTTTAAATTTATTTAGCTATGAAAACATGTAATAATGACATCTGGTTCCAGAGAATATGTTCAAAGATACGATAAAATAAAAAATAAAAAATAAAAATAAAAAATAAAAAAATTATTTCTTTCCCATGACAAGGCGCAAGCTGAAATGTTGGGTTTTTTCTTAATTTTTTGTTCCTTGTAGCAAACTATAATTAATAAATTGATCTAACTGGAATGGAAGCTTATCTTTGGTGTGTGGTTGTAATTTTTATTTTATTTTAAGCATCTATTGGGCCATGGCCTTTGCACCACCAGCTTAGGGACCAATTTGCCGAAAGCCTTCGTTGACCTCTTAGCTTCCTTTGTTCATCTGTCCCTATTGTTTTGCCAAAGGTCTTCCACCGCTGAGCCAAAAGTAAAGCCTGGTGTGATTGGTGCATCAGGGAGGGCCATCTTGTCAGCCTTTGTAGTGCAGAGGTTTTCAAAACCAGCACAGTGCAACAAAAAGGTAGAAACACAAACAAAATGACCCTCCCTTGGAAAAATCTAAATAAACCAGCTTTCTAAACTCCTTTAACTCAGTCATTAATAAATAGTTCCAAATGTTAAATTAAATAACAAAAAACAAAGCATCAAAACCCCAAAAAACCAAAGCATGCCATTCACCAAACCAGACTTTTACAGTTTTTCCAGTGAAACCTCACTCAGGTGAACAACGAGGTCCTGGCTCTGAGCATGCCCCATCTCGTATGCCAAAGAGAACAATACTTTTTATTCTATAATTAGTGGCAATCTTTGTTTTCTTTTTAGGGCAAATCATTGATGATGCCGATGTCTTAATTTGTGTCTTCAAGAAGTCAACTAATGATGTTTTCTTTTATAACACTGGTATGTTCCTACACAAGTGTGTACATTTTACGTATTATATTATCTTGAAATCTTACACTGCCCACTGGACATAATCTTAGTATTTTATAAATTAATTTAAGACAATAAAATATGGTAATATTTCCTTTCTCAAGTGTGGTCCACTGACATGTCTCCAAATGAGAAAGTGAAGTGGTGTTGATTAAAAATGATGATGATGATGATGATGATGATGATGATGGTTGTTACTAATGATGTTACTATGATGCTACTAATAAGCCCTGTGCCCCATCAAGGATAAATATCCAGACTTTGTTTTATTTATTTTTATTTTGAGTAAATGCATTCAAAATTAATCTTCTCGAGTTGTGTGTGACATGAAATAAGAGTATTCCTGTTTTATCCATTTTTTTACTCAGCTGGATTTTACATGCAGATTAAAAGGAGAGATATTCAATTTACATTTTAGTTTCTCACCAGACGCTTTTTGGTCTCACCAGACCAGTACTATTCTTAAAACTCTGTGTGGTCTAATAATTCAACCATGGAAGGGCTACAGGCGAACTGGAGCAGCACGTCCCTGCTAACCCAGGCAATACTGCATGTCAGTTCATTTTGTCACGGATTGAAGACCCACACATGCACAACAGGAGTCAATGCAGTCAGAATGGTCAGTTCACTTTCAGATCCTTTAAGATATCAGTCACGCAACTTAATTCTGCTCTCCCCACAGTTTTAATTAGCAGAGTGGCACAGATTGAAAGGTTAGTAACCCACCGACACAGGATATTTTCCCCTCAGTGTTTCTCTGCAACATGAGTCAAGTACTCTTCAACAGTAAAATATCTTTAAAAAATTGTTTTCAAACACACATCTATACGTCAAGATTCTACTCACGTGGCACGTGAAGAGGAATATAGACATGAAAATTATATTGAAAATTCTCTGTTGAAATTCTATGGAGCCATGTCCAATTTTGCTCTTTTTTTGCAGATTTATGTTATGAACACTTCTCAGACTTCCAGAAGTCATTATAAATAAAAAGACATCATCGAAAAATTAATGCACTTATTTTTTTTTAATAAGCCTCAGTTTGTATACTTTCTGCCTGTCATGCACCTGTTTTTGAACAGCAGGAAGATTACAAGTGGGTAGCCTGGCACAATAAAAAACTTAAAATACATGCACTGTAAAAAAAAAAATATTGATTTTAAAACATGAATTAAGTAATACTACCAGTGGCGTGTCTTCAGCCCCTTCTTACCGTTCTGAGAAAAGGTGGTGTCTAAAAAAATGTATTGGGTTTTGGTGGTGAGAGGGTAAACTATCAATGTGTGTAAAATTTAAAAAGTTCAATGGCGTTCTTACAGAAAATCTGAACTGGCTAAACTGCAATTTCTGTTGCTTTCAAATGAAACTGTACTGGCAGAGTGTAAGTAAAATCATCCAATGTCTGCTGAGTCTAGATGGAAATGTTATAAGGCTTAGTAGGGAAAAATTCAACATTTGAATTGAATCAATGAATTTTTTACACCACATCTGAAGGGTGAGCCAATTCAATGGCAACGCACATGCCGATATGGAGATATAAAATTCTGATTCTGTGTTCCATTCTTGCCAGAATCAGCAGAACCTTTTATTTCTCCCCACACCCATTCACTAAACTCTTCCCTCGTGGACCATCCCTTCAAATATACACTATATGGACAAAAGTATTGGGACAAATTACACCTACAGGAGCTTTTATGACATCTCATTCTAAATCCATAGGCATTAATATTGAGTTGGTCCCCCCTCTGCCACTATAACAGCTTTCCCTCTTCTGGGAAGGTTTTCTACAAGATGTTGGAATTTTTTGCCCATTCTTCCAGAAGAGCATTTGTGAGATCAGACACTGATGTTGGACGAGAGGGCCTGGCTCGCAATCTC
>JAOVYW010064402.1:0-21742 GCA_025775045.1 Hiodon tergisus
GACACCGTTTAACAGGAATCAATGCTCTTTATTTCGCACATGCGCTTACGACCGCCTTGACAAAGGCAGAACTGGCATTGGTTGGGGGAAGAAGCGCACGTAGCCATCCCCGCTACAATATAATTATACGTTCGAATGAGAAACAAAGTACACAGATAACAATATTTATTTAAATAACATGCATATTGAGGGGATGCATGGTGGTTTAAACGAAGATCTTTAAATTACAATTTTTAGTAAATAACAACAATATTATTTGGAATTTAGGCTTGTGCACTATGTTTTCCTACTTGACAATATACTCTTTAACATATAAGAAGAGAACTTGCCGAAAGACAAAAAGCGCAACGTGGGGTGGGGAGATTGGAGTAATACAGGAAATAAGTGTAAAGTCTTGTTATCACGAAGCAGCGCACGAAGTAATAAAAAACAATGAGCAGAATTTGTGAACATGCAAGTCATTAAATGTATGTTGATCGTCGATGGGTAAGTTTTTATTTTGTGCGAATTAAATTGTGAGTTCCTGCAATGTAATTGTGAGTACTGAAATGTACTAACATCATGGCCTCTGACATGGCACTTTTTGTTTTTTAATGTATAGAAAGAATTTTATTTGAAATTTGAATTTGTGCTTTAGTCAGGTCAATTTAGTGCCCAATAGTCGGGCCATAATGGAACATAGTGCATACAGTCCATTAGTCAGTTCAATGTGGAGCACAGTGCTTATGGTTGTGTAGGCAGGTTAATGTGGAGGTACTTATGGTCTTTAAGTCAATTTTGAGCACAGTGCTTACGGTACTTAGGGTCCTTTGGTCAGGTCTGTGTGCTTATGGGCCTTTAGTTGGGTAATAGTAAAGCAGAGTTCTCATGATCCTTTAGTCGGGTCAGAGTGGAGCTAAAACGTTGTACAAACATTTCTTCATAAATATGAAGTAAAACTAATTTATATTATTTTGATCCCTTTCTATTTAACATGGCCTGTTAAGCTCCACTATTTTTGCTTTGCTAGTTTTGGGGATGAAGTCGTGGTTCATTAGTCCATTGCACCCATTTCAATCAATCAATCAATCAATCAATATACTTTTATAAAGCGCTTTTCACATGTTTCCATGTCACAAAGACGCTTTACGTACAGAAAAATACAATAAGTCCCAGGCCTGACCCCCAGAAATCATGCCAGTGGCAACAGTGGCAAGGAAGAACTCCCTAGGCTGGCAGGAAGAAACCTTGAGAGGAATGCGGCTTAATGGGGGAGACCATCCTCCACTAGCCAGCACTAGGACCTGAATTAAGGAATCTAATGTTCATAGTTTGTGATGCCCTCCAGTAGAGGAGTTCCAAAACATTGTCATATATGGAGGAAAGGGGTGGGGGCCCAGATGGCTGTAGTCTAGTCCGAAGGTCCACTGGTTGCGGTCCTGCAGGATGCCTCACGTGATTGCTTGAAAGAGAGAGATAGTAAATTGTTAATGCTTACCAATGGAAGCAGGATGAAGTTAAATCATTTGAAAATTTTAAAGTGAAACTGAGTGGTCACAGTTACATACATCTATGGCAGAATCCAAAGAGGGCCAACACATGGCCATGAAGGTGGTCTGAACCCATCCCACCCCACCAAAGGCAGAACCTAGCCAACTAGGGGGGAACCACCAATGATGGTGCGACAAAAGGAATGGTTCTTATCACCAAAAATGTTTAATAGCCACCTTCCCTTCAGTGTCACAGTCCCCCTATTGACAATATGCAAGTTTGAATAGATAAGTTTTTAATCTTGCTTTAAAGACTATGTCCGATTCCCGCACAAATTTTGGGAGGCTATTGTGTTGTGGAGCTTTATGTGCAAATTCTCTTCTTCCAGATTTTGATTTGGTTGTTCTTGGTGTATATAGGTTCCCAGCCTCTTGTGAGCGAAGTAATCTAGATGGGACATACGGAACTATAATATCTGTTAGATATGAGGGAGCTAGCCCATTTACAGCCTTAAAAGTTAACAAAG
Source organism: Hiodon tergisus (assembly GCA_025775045.1). Lineage (NCBI taxonomy): Eukaryota > Metazoa > Chordata > Actinopteri > Hiodontiformes > Hiodontidae > Hiodon > Hiodon tergisus. The sequence goes on from JAOVYW010064402.1 coordinate 1,997, forward strand.
GTAACTTAAAATCAGCCCGCTGCCTTATTTGCAGCCAATGTAATGAAGCCAACACTGGTGTGATGTGATCATATTTCTTATGTCTAGTAAGGATCCTAGCAGCTGAACAACGTAATGCATTTGTGGCTGTATTTGAGCCACCTGATATAGCATTACAATAATCAAGTCTGAAAGTAACAAAAGCGTGGATTATTATCTCTGCATCCCGATCACCTAAAAAAGTCTAATCTAGGCAATGTTTCTCAGGTGGTAGAATGTTATTCTTGCAATATCTTTTGTCCAGCACATAGTCATTGAGCCTTGTACTATGGCCTTTTTGGCCAAGTATGTTCTGTTTTGTCAGAATTCAACAATAGGAAATGAGAGGACATCCAATCTCTTACATCTTTCAAGCACCAATCTAGCCAAGTTTCTAGCATATTATTAGAGTTTAGAAATTCCAATAACTGCTGGACTACTACTCTCTCCAATATGTTAGACAAAAATGGCAAATTAGATACTGGCCTAAAGTTCTTAAGAACATATGGATCTAAATTTGGTTTCTTTCTGGTTGGTTTAATTACCGCTACTTTGAGAGACTCAGGGACATATCCTGTTACTAAAGATGCTTTAACAATGTTTAACACTGGCCTTGACATCACTGAGAGAAGATCCTTCACTAACTTTGTTGGTATTGGGTCAAGGAGACAAAATTGACAATTTTGATGAAGAGACATTGTTCAATGTCAATAATCTCAACAGGAGAAAAGCTATCCAAACTACTTTCTAACTACTTTCTAATCCAAACTACTGGAATTACTTTCCAGAACTTCAGAGAAAAATTCTGCATATGAGATCGCCCTTATCTCACTTCTAATTTCTTCAGTCTTCTCACTGAAGAACTTCATGAACTCCTTGCTGCTATGATACAGACTGTCTCAGGTTATCTATACCTTGAGTTTCGGTTATTTTGGCTAATGTATCAAAAATAAATCTTGGATTGTTTTTGTTCTCGTCAATTAGATTGGAGAAGTATGCAGAGCGGGCAGCTAGCAACGCATATTTATAATTATGAACACTGTCTTTCCATGTAATAAGGAAAACTTGAAGTTTGGATGTGCGCCACTTTCGCTCCAGCTTACAACATTCCTGCTTGAGTTTCCGCGTATAATCAGTGTACCACGGGGAGAATTTATTATGCTTTATCGTTTTCATTCTCAGAGGAGCTACCAGATCTAGAGTTCCTCTTAATGCCTTGTTATAAATATCTAGCATTTTATCCACTGAGGTAATATTATTGAATATTTTTCCCTCTGGTAAAACATTTGGCAGCTCTTCGATAAACCTTAGCATTGTACTTGGATTATTTGAACGACTCATAAACTGCTTCTGCTCTGGGACCTTGGAAATCGACAACTGAATTACAAACGTAATAAGAAAGTGTTCAGAAAGTACCGGGTTTTATGAAAAAAACAGATACATTTTTAATATCAACATCAAGACTAATAACCAGATCTAATGTATGGCTGCGACAATGCGTGGGTTCTGCCACATGTTGGACAAACCCAAACGTATCCAATATAGAGACAAAGGATTTTTTAAATGAATCCTCATCATTATCAATATGAATATTAAAGTCTCCAACAATCAAAACCTAGTCTGCAGTAACTGCTAGGATTGATAAAAAGTCACCAAAGTCACGTAAAAAGTTTGCATTCGGACAGCGGCCTATAGACATTAGCTAATAAAAAGCTTGGTTGTTTGTGAGAGCCATTATTACCATTATTTGACCAGGTCCTCTGTAAGACGAGTACTTAAAATGAGGAATAGCTGCCAAAACTTTTAGCTGCTAAGCAAAACTCGCTACATAAAGTTGTGGCAACACCACCACCATGACGACCAGACTCGCAAGGTTTTTGGCTACTGGAGAAACCATCTGGAGTAGCCTGATTAAGGGCTATGTATTCCACCGGTTTTAGCCAGGTTTCAGACAAATTTAAGATACCAACATTATTGTCCATTATTACTTCACTCACAAGACAGGCCTTTGAGTTTAAACATCTAATATTTAGTAAATCAATTCTTAATTTGTTTTCAGATTGTTTATTGTTAAGAGACACAGGATTACTACAGTCAATGTTGATGAGATTATTATAACTAACATTTCTGTATATTAAGGACTTTCTATTAACATGGCTGGGAAAAGACGCAGTCTCAATATTGTTTCTAATCTCAGTCTCTTTCCTAATCATGGATTCAGAGAAGCAGTCAAGCATTAGTGTAAGACCAAGTGCTTGTTTCCTGGCTGGTGCCAATAGCTGTCAACTAGAGCTATTATAAAGGCTATTTGCTATGTTTTTCGATAAAAGAAGAGAACCTCTCCAGCCTGGGTGGAGTCTCTCTTCACAACGCCAGGCTTTCCCCACATCGAATTCCAGTTACCTATAAAAGTTACATAATTTGATGCACACCAGCCAGTCAGCCAGCAATTTAGTGACGAGAGTCTGCTGTACATCTCATAACCTTTAAAAGTGGGAGTGGGGCCAGAGTAAATTACAGTCTGACTCAGACATTTTGCTGTCTTACATACCGATACAATTTTATGTTTCAGGACTTCGGACTGTCTCAGTCGGATGTCATTAACGCCAGCATGTATAACGACTTTAGAAAATTTACGTTTAGTTTTTGCCAGCATTTTAAAATTTGACTCGATATCAGACAATCTGGCACCCTTGAGACAACGGGTCAATACTTACTTTGGGTCAATAATTTTACTCAGACTACCTCTAGTTTTTTATTATTATAGTGTATTATTGTGTGTTCATTCTACATTTTACATGCTGCTTATTATAGCAATGGCATCATTGTCATAGCCTTTCAATGGTCATTTTCTTTGCTCCATGGGAGACCCGGTTCATGCCTCTTGTGAGACAAAAAGGTGAAATTGTCATGAGAGGGTAATTGTCAATCAACAGCTTGTTCATCACTGTATGAATTCAATTCTGATCTAAAATATCAACATGTCTTTTCATATTAAGCACATGTGATATGTTGCTTTAAACACCTTTATTTTACTAATAATCACAGAAAAGCACTGAGTTTTTCAGAAGCAAGAAGTGTCTTTTTACTACTTGTACAAGTTAAAAATTCTGAAATAAATATAGAGAGAACCACAGTCATTCATGTTGATACTAAAATGAGACTGAGGAGGAAACGGGTTGACTAGTACTGATTCTTTATCAGAGGACACTGTTGGGGAAGATTATGTTCAGCACAGTTAAAAGAGTGAGGGATAATATAGGTTGTTGTTTTACTATTTCTTGTTTGTACAGTAAATGTTGTGAAACAGAAGTTCCTCTTTTGCTCGTTTTCTATTTTGATGTTCCGAAGTTCCTCTTCAGTTTCTTACTGCAGCAGCACACACTGAAGCTCCATGTCAAACGGCAGCAGTACGCACTGAAGTTCCATGTTAAATAGCTGCAGCATACACTGAAGCTCCATGACAGCGTTAGTAACATTCTACTCAACCTGCAGTCAGTCAGTGTGGTTAGTGAATAGGTGTGGATGATCATTAGCCAGTGTACATGGAGGCAGCCTTTCTGTGTCTAGGTCTGTAGCATGTCTTTTCTTTTTACTGCACATAGGGTTTGAGACAGGAAAATGCTAACCCCAGCGCTTTCTCAAACCCTGGCTTCCTGTAAGCCATATGACCTAACTTTTTCATTGCCATGTTGATACAAGCGCTCCCAGCAACCTATGTTGTCACAACAATGTATTGGGATTGGTTCTTTAAAACTTTCAGTTATAATTTTTATAGAGTATTAATATGGAGCTGGGCAACACAGGTTGGTTATTGTGCTCCTGACCAAAAGATTTTCCCGGCGATCAAAGGTAAGGTCAATAGAAACAATAGAGCTTCATCAGCTTTCAGATCTAGCAGGCATTATTTAAGTTGTGAAGCCCGTCAGTGAAGGTTGTACTGTGTGATGGACCCATCTTAAACCCAAAGCGAGGGTACTTACCAAAAAGTAAGGTAGTCTATAACACGGTAGAATGATCAATGGGCTCTATCGTTTTTGTTTTTGAAAGTTGATTGTAGTAAATTTGTGCTGAACTGGAGACGTGTCAGTTTTGGAATCTGAGTACTTTGACCAATTTTTGGGAAAGAGAACCTGATTTGACCAGCTTTTGTATAACTTTGGTCACATACTAGAGGGGTTTTTATTCCTACATGAATAAGTTATTATAAAAAGGTATAATTAAATTTAGTCCAGCTTTGTCGTAGGATTAGAAAAGAGTGAGTTGGCTTGAAAGTTGAAAATGTTTTGAAAAATAAATAAATAAATAAAGCTTGAAGCAGCATGAATGGTAACATTGGATTCGTTTTTGTTTGAGTATTTTATTATACAGCTCTGTTCCAGGTCAGGTCAGTGATTTTTGGAAAAAGAAAATACTTTAACCTTCTAGCTAGAAATATTTATTTTGATTATCATTTTCCAATGTCAATAAATGTATGTATCTTTTAAATGATTATAATCATTGTTAGCTGTATCTTAGATAAGAGATGCGATGGAGTATGTGGCAACCCCCTAAAACTCGGGGGCAGGTTCTCGAGGGGCGGTACGTTCCCTCCCCAGCAATCACCGGCGCAGCTGACACGCATCAGCTGATTGGGGAGGGAAAAGGACAAAAGCCGGCCGCTTTGAGGGGAAAGGGTCGGCGCCGGAGAGACTGTAACAGCAAATCGCATGCTGGTAGCGGTGATCGAGTGTAAAAGCTGTACTCTCTGGTTTCAGATCCAGCCGGTGACGGGAGTGGGAGGAGGACGAGATTCTTGTTTGAGCAACATTCGTGATCATTTTTATGCCCCGAACTGGGAGGAATTTTGGCTGTGGTTTTTTATTATTATTGCCTTTTACCCCGAACCGGGAGGACTTTCTGTTCCAATTGCAGGCACACGTGTGCCGAATTAAAACCCGTGCTCGTGTTACAAGCAAACCCAAGCATTTTCCGTATACGTTCCTCTCTCTGTTTTGTGCGGCGCAGCCAGTACGCCCCGTGGTTGTCACAAGTAATATACTGGTAACTGATAATATTGTGTAAATTAAATTAATAAAATATATAGCCTTACTAATGTTGTCTGCATTCCATGTGTTTCTGTATGGAAAATAACAGAAAAATAATAGATGTGCTGACTAAGAAAGAAGTACAACCTCTAATCAGCCATTCCCATCTGTGTTTCAGAGTTTGGAAAGTAGTCATAAAAATTGGGGTGAAAATGGTGAAACCTCTGCAGCTCCTTGATTAGCCACTCCCACAGACTTCAAGATGGCCCTCACCTTGCTCTGATCCATCTGGCTACCCTGGGCATTGATGATGCAACCCAGGAAGCTTATTACAAAACAAAACTGGCCGCTGCAGGGGACGTTTAGGGATGTATAATGCCAAGGTGCAGGGGCTCCTTGATGCACTCAACCATGGCCTGAGATTAGGGGATGGAAAATAAGTAGATGCGCCTTCAGGAGGGGTAACTGGGTAACTGTCTTAGGGGCGATGTAGAGGGAGGGAAACCAAGAGGCACTCTCAACATGAGCGGCGCGACATGGCAGAGGAAGACTCCCCAGGAAAGTAGCTCACAGCTAGTCCATCAAATGACAGGGTTATGTATGAGGGCCAGGGGAGTCCAAAACTAATGTCCTGGGGAATCTATGGTATTCAGGGAGAGGTGTTCTTCGTGGAGCAGAACAACCTGAAGACTGATGGGTACAGTGAGTTTTGTTTTAATTAACTCACTGTTCATTAACCCGGTTAATGAAGTTCCCCACCGATCCAGTCAACCAGAGCAGAAAAAGAAAATCTTTCTGAGCCTTACATGATGTCACGGGAAGACGGAGGGGATATACCGACACAAAGGGGCATTGAGAGGGAGTCCTGTACAGCAGATGAACGACCAGGGCGTACTGGGCAAGCATCCCGGAAATGTCCAGGCTTCTCTGGACACCTCCTCTGCCAAGAGCCGAGTGTGGCCGAGTTGCATGGGCTCAGGCATAGGTGGTGACCGGTCTAATGGTGCAGCAGGCAGGGATGAAGTGTAACATCTTCTAGCTCAGAGAAGGTTATCCAGACTGACTGACAAGGGCGTCGCCACAGCAGCTCTAACTGCAGCTCCTCCTTGTTGGGTCCTGATAACCAAAGCCCACTGGAGGGCCTTGCATGTGAGCAGGGTTATCAGGAAGGCTAGAATTGCCGAGTCGGTAGGGAATGCTGCTGGCTGATTCACAAGTATAGGGAGCGGAAAACCATCAGATTTATCGGGAGAGCCATCAAATAAGTCTGGGATAGCCAAGTGAATACATGTCCCTGGTATGACAGACATCTCAAGAGCCGCATCCTGAAGAGCAGTTGCTGGTGATGGTTCTGACTGACATGGCTTTGTCAGCTCTTCTATGGCGTGGGTGAGCTGGCAGAGATGTTTGTCATGCTAACTAAGGAGGCTTCCATGGGATGAGAGCATGGTCTTCTACCTGGAAAGCTCCGCTGGGTCCATTTCAAAAGATGTCTTCGGTAACAATCAGACAGTACAAAGCTGAACGTTGAACCCATGTGTGGGAGTGGGTCAAAGGGGTAGGCAAGAGTTGGTAACGTGGGAACAGTACAAGAATGGACAAAACAGGAATAGGCATTAGGGAAAAACAAACGTTTGATCGGCACACAGGCTGTCCGGCACTAGGAAACAACCACTCAGCATTGCATTTAAATTAACTACAGAAAAGACTTCCCACAGTGTGAAGGGAGTATAAAAAGTTATCAGGAGACAAGTCAGGGGAGTGCTGGATGAATGGGAGTGTAAGTGCACATGGTGTTAAGGAATGTCTGTGATTCTAGTACTTGGGAGACTTAGATCACCTTAGCTGAATAGGGGGTGGAACTGGTGGAGTGCAATGTGGAGATATTACACATTAAATAAGAGAGTATTCTGAAGGTAACAAACACTGTTTTCTAGAGCGGCTAATTTTTGATTGAATGAAACTTAGGACAAACATCGATCTGCATTTTGTTCATGGTCTCCAGGGTTAATGTTGTCTGGTACATTATTGAATGATTCTCTTTCCTTGTCCCCATTGCACTCCTCATCCTCCATGGTTTTCTCATCTTCCTCTTTTATCTCACTCTTTCATCCTGCTCAGTCTCACACACTCAAACAATCATGAAGTGCACATATCGATAGGTACTCAGACATTAAGTTTTGTTGATGCAGGGTAGCAGTGCCTCACACGGGTCCCCAGTTTTACACATTCCAAGATGGCTCTAAAAAAAACCTAGCCCCACACGAACACATCAGTCATGTTATATAACTTGGGTGACAGTTATATGAAGGTGGCTGGGGAAACAGATCTGTTCGCCCCATTACCACACTTCATGTCCATTAACTTCAACCAGCAGTCCAATGAGAGTCTCTGTAGACTGTCGACACTGACACAAATAGCAAGTTCACTCCCCAGGCTGTATGTCGGATGTACCTACAAGGGTGGTGGTGGCCATGGTAAGTTCTTGAAAATTGCAGACACAGCCACAAGTAACTGTACATAACAACTGTAGTCGCTGTGCATCACCATCAACAGCATCGGCTAGTACAGTAGCCAAAATAACCAAAACTCTTTATCAAAGCAGCAAGGACTTCTTCAGTGAGAATATTGAAGAAAGTAGAAGTGAGATAAGGGCGATCTTATCTGCAGAACTTTCCTCTGAACCTCCCATGGAAAGTATTTCTAGAACTTGTTTGGATAGCTTTTCCCCTATTGAGCTGAATAACTTATTTCTTCATCAAAATTGTCAACTTGTTTCCTTGACCCAATACCAATCTTTAGTATCAGGATATGTCCCTGAGTCTCTCAAAGTAACGGCAATTAAATTATATTCTAATGGCATCTGATAATAACTTGGTGTCTGTTCTAGTACTGCTTGATTTAAGTGCTGCATTGGATTGGAGCTTTACTTGACAGACGTTGAATTCTGACAAAACAGAAATGATCATCCTTGGCCAAAAAGACCATCGTACAAGGCTCAATGACTATTTTCCGGACCTAGATGGAAAGATGATAGAACAGAGTGTATTAGTTAAAGATCTTAGAGTTACAATTGATCCAGATCTTTCTTTTGACCATCATACTAAAGATATTGCTAGAATACATTGCCAAGATTAGACAATTTTTAGGTGATCAGGATGCAGAGAAATTAATCCAGGCTTTTGTTACTCCCAGACTTGATTATTGTAATGCTATATTATCAGGTGGTTCAAATACAGTCACAAATACATTACAAGTTGTTCAGAATGCAGCTGCTAGGATCCTTACTAGACGTAAGAAATATGATCACATCACACCAGTGTTGGCTTCATTACATTGGCTGCTAATAAGGCAGCAGGCTGATTTGAACTTTTGTTAACATTTAAGGCTGTAAATGAACAAGCTCCCTCGTATCTAACAGATATTGTAGTCCTGTATGTCCCATCTAGATTACTTCGCTCACAAGAGGCTGGGAATCTTTTTACACCAAGAACAACCAATTCAAGTTTTTCGATAATGGAAGAGAACCTCTCCAGCCTCTCTTCACAACGCCAGGCTTTCCCCACATAGAATTCCAATTATCTATAAAAGTTACATCATTTGATGCACACCAGCCAGTCAGCCAGCAATTTAGTGACGAGAGTCTGCTGTACATCTCATAACCTTTAAAAGTGGGAGTGGGGCCAGAGTAAATTACAGTCTGACTCAGACGTTTTGCTGTCTTACATACCGTTACAATTCTCCTTCTCTCGGGCATTTGTGGTCTTCATGTGATACCTGAACTTCTGCCTGTGAGCCTCAGGTACTAACTCATACGCATGTAAAACGGTGGTCTTAACAATATCATAATGTAAGCCATCATCCAGAGATAGAGCAGAGGCAACCTCTTGAGCTTTACCACATAATTTTAACTGTAAAAAGGATAGGCCAAACATCAATGGGCTAACACAGTGAAGTAGGAAGCGACTTCAGTCTCTCTGAATGGAGGAACCAAGGCAGTATTTTGGCTGACATCAAACATGTCAGATGGCTGAACAGGTGGCAAAGATATTATAGTGCTAGATGGCACCACATGGAGCATAATTTGTGCCAAAATTTAAAATTGAATAAATAAATAAATAAAATTTGAAATAAATAATTAAATATAAATAAAACAAAATAAATACATAAATATGTAGAACCTGAAATTTATTATATTTATTTATTTCTGTATTTATTTTGTTTTTTATTTATTTATTTACTTATATATTTATTTATTTTGTTTTTTATTTATTTATTCATTTATTTATTTCCTTTTTTATTTCACTTTTTATTTCGTTATTTATTTATTTTTAAAACATTTTTAAATGTCTTCTCAATTTGGCACAAGCTTTTTGCCCTTGTATTTCGAGCTACCATCAATAAGTGGGACAATAAGTGAACCGGTGATCTACTAACTTTGCCTGGTGTGCAGACAGGACGTCAAATACAATGTCATAGTTGAACAGTTTAAATGCTGTGAATACAAATACAAATATTTGCAAGATGAGTTATAGTAATCTTATTCTAGAAAAGAATAGAGAGCTTATAATTCAAGTTGAATGTGGGTTGGTAAATGACAACTTTATTTTGTATCGAGTAGATTGGCTGTTGGAAAGAATAGGGCAGATATTGGCATGTACTGAAAATATTGATGAAGATGCCATAACTAACTTGCAGATGATTCGCCATAAAATTCTAAGCAGTACCAGTGACGACTGTTTAGCAGAAGAGTACAGCGGTAGTCTAAACTGGGATGGGAAAATCTGGAAGTCCCAAGATATTTTTCCCCAGGGAGTTGATTATCGGTATCTCAAATTAAACCTTACGGAACGGGACATTGGAAGTATTTGTAATGTTTCAGCGAGAACCGTGAAGGTATAAAGTATTGTCCAGATACTCAGGTGACATTTCACCCCACGCTTCCTGTAGCATTTGCCATTGAGGTGGCTGGCTTGTTGGGCACTTCTCACACACCTTACTGTCTAGCTGATCCCACAAATGCTTAATGGGGTTCAGGCAACTGTGCTGACCAGTCCATCTCCATCAGTAATCCTGATCGTCCCCTAATAGTTTTTGCTTAACTTAGTAGTATGCTTAGGATCATTATCCTGCTGCATTATGAAATTGGCCCCAATTAATTTCTGACCACAGGGGATGGCATGGCGTTGGAGAATGATATCCTTCCTTGTTTATTGTTTTTCACTCTGTATAAATCTCCAACTTTTCCAGCACCAAAGCACCCCCATATCATTACATTTCCCCCACCATGCTTAACTGATGGTTTTATCTTTTCGTTCACCCGTCTTACATAAATTGTCCTGTTTGAGCCAAAAACTTCTAACTTTGATTCATTGTACCATAAAACTCTTTTCCAATTATCTGTTGTCCAATGTCTATGTTTTTTTGCCCACTCTAAGCTTTTCTTTTTGTTTTTCTGTTTCAAAAGTAGCTTTTTCATTGCAATTCTTCCCAAAAGGCCTGCACCCCTGAGTCTTCTCTTTATTGTTGTACATGAAACTGGTGTTGAGATGGTAGAATTCAATGAAGCTGTCAGCTGAGGACATGTGAGGCATCTATTCCTCCAACTAGAGACTGTTGTACTTATCCTCTTGTTTTGTTGTACATCTGGATCTTCCACATCTATTTCTGTCCTTGTCTTTTGTCTTTGAAGACTATCGTGTACACCTTTGTCTGAAATCTTCAGTTTGTTGGCTATTTCAAGCTTTGTATAGCCTTCATTCCTCAAGACAATGATTGACTGATGAGTTTCTAGAGAAAGCTGTTTCTATTTTGCCATTTTTTTTACCTAATATTAACCTTAAGACATGCCATTCTATTACTGTGGCAACTCAAAAACAAACTAAAAGAAAAATGTTAAGCTTCATTTAACAAACCAAATAGCTTTCAGCTGTGTTTGCTATAATGGCAAGTGATTTTCTAATACCAAATTAGCAATTTAGCATGATTACTCAAGGATTAGGCGTTGGAGTGATGGCTGCTGGAAATGGGGCCTGTCTAGATTTGGTAGACTTCCTTCAAATGGTGAAGGTGCTGTTTTTTTTACAGTATTGTCCTGACTATACTTTGTGATCAGTGGAATGCCACTTTGCTGAATTAAAGTACCAATTTCCTTCCGAAACAGCTAAATCTGTAAATTATTCCAAACTTTTGGCCCCCAGTGGATTCCGGTTGCGTCTGTTGCGTTTGTTTTATTAAGTTCAACCATTGCCTTTCCTAAAGTCACACTACTTAGCTAAGAAGCAACTGTTAGCTAGTTAGCTAAAGGTAGGTCACAATTATTTTGGTTGTTGTACCCTTTTCATTGTCAATATTAGGCTACTTTCCTCACATTTGTGTGCATTTAGATTTTTAATGTATTTTTGTTTTTATGTTTCCAGGTGACTTAAGATTTTCAGACCTCAAGATTAAAGACACAAACCTTAAGATGAAAGAATGCTGTGGAAATGTAAGTTTTGTCCATTTTCTTTCTCTGTCAAGGTTTCTCTTTTGAAGCATTACAGGCCAGTATTAGCCAATATTCCGCACTTGTCCCACTACCATGCTTATATGAGATCTGTATATGAACATTTAAAACATACAATTCTCTCAAGATACACATGATGATGTCACTTGTAAGACAAGAGAAAGTTTGAGAAAAGAAAGAAAGTTTGTATTTCACTGTCCTCTGTGTGATTTAAGCAACCATCTGTAGAACTGATCAAGTTCTTCCATCTACGGTGTCATTTAAAAAATTAGAAATTAAGTCTTTGCCCATTTAAAAATTGCAAGTTTCAGAAAAACACGGATTTAATTCTCACAAATGTTGGAGCATTAGAATGCTTCAGACTATGATGAGAGGACTCTGGTGGGAAATTAACACTCTTAGTGATACAGAACATGATGCTGATGCAATCGAGTCCCCGGATACGGGCACTGTTCTTTGTAGCTCAAGTAATTATTCTGAAAGATGTCAGGTTAGATCATTGTCAGGATAGTGTTTGTCATCTAAATTTAGCATCCCTTTTGTCTGTCTGTTGACTCATGTTTACAATTCCTATATTCCTTGAGGTGTATGCAGAATTTCACAGGATCACCAATAAGTCTTCCCAAGACATTTTTCTCCTACTTGGACAAAAACACCCCGCAACTACTCATTCTTTACAAAACAGGGGAACAGTGACGCTACAGCTGAAAACATGGCTGTAATCTTTAATGCCTATGAGGAAACAAGTGATAAGTAAATGATATCTTAGTGCCAGAGAACTTAATACTCTTAACGATGATCTTATTTGGCAATCAATGGGTCCTTTTTTATCTTAAAAGGACAAGATTGACATCTGTGTGGTCTGAACTGCAGTCCTAGCAGGTCTCCTTGTGTACTTAAAAGAAGACTCAGCAGAGATATTCAGAACCAGAAAGGTAGATACGAATGATTCAGTATTCCTTTACCTGCCAAATGTTGGGGAGCCAGTTACAAACACACATGAAGGTGGCAGTGAGAATACCTAACTATCAAGATAGTGATATACAATTAGAAATTATAGTATAGTAAACATGCTACACTCAAGGACACTCAGTATTACAAATATAATTCTAAATGGAATCAAAATCAATCAAATAATTAATCACAAACTAGGGTAGCTGAACAAACACCCTTAACTTAAGCTATAAAAGTAAATTAGTGATGTTTTTTTAGTTTATGCAGAAAGTACTGTTGAATCTTAAGGATGGAAAGTTGAAGTCTAAATTTCTAGCATTGAAAAATGAGCCGAATAGCTTTGTTGTCAAAGAAAATACCAAAAGGCACAATATTAATTATTTGAGTTGCAGTTTTTGGTTTTTGGAACAATGGTTGTTAGAGACACCCAGTGATTAGAACAACATTTCTAGTGGTTAAAATTATCTTTGTTTGTCCAAGAGGTGTAACAATACACAAATCCTGAAAGTTTACATTTTGATTTTGTAAAGGAGATGAATGATTTTGATTGAAATTGTACACTTATCGGAATGCAATAATTTGCAGTTATTTTCAGTGAACAGTTTAAATGTGTTATTAGTAGTTTATGTCAGTGTTTGGGAACTAGGGTTGCATCGATACAGTGGAAAGAAATTAAATATCTGTACTTTTAAATTACCTTTATTACTGCGCAATTTAGCCCAAGGGACTTTTTGAGACAAATTATATTGCAAAGAACAATGTTTTTGAAGAACAATGTTGACATCACTGAGCTGAATTATTAGGCAATGGACATTGTGTAGATGTGCTACCTGATTTGCATATTGTTTTGAAACAACATTACATTGAACAGTATATATTTGTTATTTCTTCTGTTATTATAAATGTAAATGCAAAGTTGCATGCCACTTTATGTAACTTTAACAATTTCAGTAGCATTTTTTTCAATTTTGAGTTTAAGCAACTTTGTGTATTTAAGGCAATCAGTTTGAGTTGTGAGTTCTGACAATTGAGTTGGTACAGCTTAAAAGTAGTACTTAACTTTAGGATTTTGCAGTAAAATTATTGATTTTAGCATTTGGACATAATTCATAAAAGTGTTAAATACAAAGTGAATTAAGTATATGTTATTATTCAGGCAACCAAAAAATAACTTTAAAAAGTGTTATCCTATACACAATATATTTAATTGACTTTAGCTTAAGTGACTCTAGCAACTTACACTCAAATCTTGAAAGTTGACAATACTCAGAGGAACTGGTTTTAAAACGTTAATTGGTTTAAGGCAATATGTTTCCTCAAACCATTTGACCATTCTTCTCACTGTGATGGTCTGTCAGAAAGGTCAAGCTCCTGTCTCAAGCTGTGTGTACCTTGACGAGGACAGTTTTTTTTCTTCTTATTTTAAATAGTTTTGCAGTTTAAATGGTTGACTTTCACAGACCAAGATCAGTACATTTTCTGGCCTATCTGTTTAATTAAACATTAGGTTGTCCGGGATTTGTATTAGGGTCTGTAAAATCAGAAAACTGGTGAAATATGGTAACATGTAACTGTTAAATATGAAACAATAAGCATGGATTGATTTTTCACCCAATGTTGTTGATTTATGATTTCATACTTGCTATAAATTGCCTTGGATAAGGATTCAGCAAAATGTCAGCAACAATCATAATCATGACAATATGATGTTTTGAACAGAACCCCTGAAGAACCTTTACTTTTTAAAATGTTTGACAACCCACAACCCAGGGAATACTTGGTGGACGTTTCACTGGCTGTCAAGGCCTAAATTACGTAACCTTTGGAAGTGAACCTGAATAGCTTCCAGTCATGTTGACCTGACTTTTCTCCATCAGGAACTCCCATACAGAGCATGGAGTAATTTTCATATTTTATATATACAGCGGGTGAAATAAGTATTGAACTTATTTGAAGTATTTTCCCTGTGTCATTTCACATTATTACACAACTTAATTTGCTGAGCTCATTTGTTTTGGTTTCTTTGTATGTATGGGTTACTTGGGTTGTTACCAACATCTGGTGAAATTTCATGTCAATAGCACCTTTGGAAATATATTTACTGCGAAAAATGGCGACGTGTTCAATACTTATTTCACCCGCTGTATATAACGTGTGTATGGTTTACACTCCTTAAATTCTTAAATTCACTTATACAGTTTTAGGCAAAAGTTTGGACACACCTCTGAGGCTGCATGATAATTTGCTCGGTCTTTTTAAGAAAAGCTCATAGTGATATGCCATTCAGGTTCTGGATGATGTGATTTTTTTCAGACAAAAATTCTTAGTGTAGCAGTACTGAGTTGTATGAAATAAAATCAAATGTGAAAAATATGCTGTGCAAAGGTTTGGTCACCCTTTCAATTGTGTTCATTTGAATACCAGTAGTCACTTAATGCTGATTGACTGCAACACAAAATGGATTTGATTGGCTCAATGAACATTAGACTGAAAACACAGGTGAAACCAATCATGAAAAAGGATATTCAATTGCTATTTGTGCTTCTCTTTGATTCTCTACTGGAAAGTAGCAACATGGGAATCTCAAAAGAACTCCCTAATGACTTAAAAACCAGGATAATTCATCAATATGAATTAGGAGAAGGATACAAAAGGTTATCAAAAAGGTTTAAGGTCTCTGTCTCCACAGTCAGAAATATAGTTAGAAAATGGAGGGCCACAGGAACAGTCCTTGTGAAGGAAAGATCTGGTTGGCCGAGAAAAATATCTGAAAGGCAAAGGCGAAGAATGATTAGAATGGTCACAGACAAACCACAGACCACTTCCAAAGAGCTCCAAGATCATCTTGCTGCTGATGGTGTCAGGAACAGCTCAATGGAAGGGTGATGCGGAAAAAGCCTTTTCTGCATATTGCCAACAAGCAGAGTCATTTGAGGTATGGAAAGGCTCATCTGGACAAGCCAGAATTATTTTGGAATAATGTGCTGTGGACAGATGAAACTAAGATAGAGTTATTTGGTCACAACCAGAAGCGCTTTGTATGGCGGAAAAAGAACACAGCGTTCCAGGAGAAGAACCTGCTCCCTACTGTAAAATTTGGTGGAGGGTCCATCATGCTATGGGGCTGTGTGGCAAGCACGTGTACCGGAAACCTAGTCAATGTTGAGGGTCACATGGATTCCACCCAGTATCAGTAGATTCTTAAGAAGAATGTTCAAGAATCAGTCAAGAGGTTGAAGTTACACCGGGGTTGGTTGTTTCAGCAGGACAATGATCCAAAGCATTGTTCCAAATCTACCAAGGAATTCATGCACAGACGCAGATACAATGTTCTAAAATGGCCATCCATGTCCCCAGACTTGAACATCATCAAAAATCTATGGAATGATTTGAAGCGGGCTGTCCATGTTCGGAAACCAGCAAACCTAACTGAACTGGAGACATTTTGCAAGGAAGAATGGTCCAAAATACTGCAGCCAGAATTCAGGGACTTATCAGTGGCTATAAGAAGTGACTACAGGCTGTTATTTCAGCAAAAGGAGGCTCTACTAAATATTGAGGTGCCCAAATTTTTGCACCGGTCTGTTTTTGTTGACTCGCGTTGCGTTGTTTCTGTTGATTCAATAAATGTTATTTCAGAACTGAAATGTTACTGTTTCCATAAGGTATAAATTATATCCAAATGAAGTTGCAGCTTTGAAAGCCCAGCAGATTATTAACTGAAATTATGATAATTATTAGGGGTGCCCAAACGTTTGCATAAAACTGTATATTCTATAATACCAGCGTGTCGCATGGTGAATGTAGAGTTGGCATGAAGCATTGCACATTTGAATAAGGGATAGGCTACACAAGAGATATGAAAAGAGAAAAACTGGCTCAAATATACAATGTACTTAAAGGCGCGTTCGCGTAGGTTCTGTACTTCTCCCTTTAACCTTTTTTCAACTAGTTTCAGAAAAACTAGCAGCTAATACGTATGTCGTTTGTTATACAGTAGTGACCAAAAATGATGTCTGGAGGGGATATTTTGCACAATATGTGCTTTAAATGACAGGTTTGATTAAACCATCAAAACATGAGGAGTATATAATATTGGGAAGAAGAAAACACTAAAGTTAGTTAAGGTATTTAATTGACAAAATTACTTGGCAAAAAAAGCAAACTACAGCGTATCATGGAATATTGGTTTTATTCTAATATGCAAAAAATGCATAGAAAAAGAAAGTTATAAGGAAATAAAGCATACATTAACTACAATGTAATCAGTTATTAATATTTTGTTGGTCCTCCCTTTTTTTTATTACCGCAGCCATTCTCCTGGGCATTGCCTCAATTTAGCTTTAAGCATGTGTTGTGCGTTATTTTTTGCCAAGCCTCTTTCCTATTCTTCCCTAAGCTGATCTTCATTGGAAGACCTATATGACTTATCATGATTCAGGTTTAGAATTTCCCAAAGTTTTTCAATTGGATTAAGGTCAGGGGACTGAGGAGGCCACTTGAGGACCTCAAAACGCTGGGCCACAAGGAATTGTTTTGTGCGGTGTGCTTGGGATCAGAGCAAGATGAAATTGGAGGTTCTTCACCATTGCACGACTCTTCCAGAACCTTGAAAGCTGTTTTGAAGCAGTCACACATTGAGGTCATTTTAATTCTTCTGTCAAAACGCTCGCTAGTCTTCATTGGCCGGCCACATTGCTTTAAAATCTGCACGGTACTGGCCTCACGGTGCTTTGCAATAATTCTGTGGACAGTGCGACCATTCAAATCCATTCAAATTCCATAATTGAAACTTGGAGCGCGTACATTAGTTTTACAGTCCAAGCACAACTACAACATAAATACAAAATCTTTAATACATTTTTAATAATATGTTTGGATAAAGGCCAAAGACGTAAATTTTCCTAGGTCGGACATAACTTTTGGCCACTATATATGTATATTGTATATACATGTTTAAGTGCCTGATTTTAAGGGTACTTGTCTCCCAGCCTTCCTGCTGTTCTGTAAAGAATGGCATCGGTAGGATGGAATCAGTCTATTCGAACTCCATTGTTCCTCATCATCAATTTCAGAATCTCTGTAGAATCTATGCTAAAGAATATGTGGCGGGAATTTGCCTTACATTTACATTTAAAACTTTGTGCGTGTTCGCATTCTCTTTGGACGGTGGGAGGAAACTGGAGGACCCGGAGGAAACCCACAAGGACACAGGGAGAACTTGCAAACTCACAGACAGGCACCCCAAGCCGGGACTCAAACCCGGGACCCCTAGCGCTGTGAGGCAGCAGCACTAACCACCGCGTCACTGCACCACCCTATTAAAAAAAAAATTTCTTCAAAGTTACATAATTCAAAACAGTACAATCTGGTCTACCTTGTATGTAACTTTCAGGAAGCCGCAATTTACTACCATACAAACACGCAAGAAAAACATAAAGTCGGAGTTGGGAAAGGTCAAAGTATCCCATTCATTTCAATGGCATTTTTGTAGTTAGTACCCTAACGCACTTCAACCTCAAATATCAAAAATATATATTTTGCAAATTTCACATCTAAAAGCTTATTGAAAAGAAAAACTAATCTTTAATTAAAGATTAGTTTGATCTGGGTGCCACCTTGGCCTCGAATTACATTGAATTTAGACAATTATCTACAATATCCTTTCACCCACATTTTTAGCTATGTCAAGGCACAACTGTCTACTATGAGTGTATTCGTTTTAAAGTAGCTGGTAGCAGAATATTTTTTCTCTGTGCCACAGGGTGAGTTAGAATACTGCAGCTCAGAACACTCTGAACGTTCCATTCAATTTGTTTGCTATCGCCTCCCGCTAGATTTCCATTGATTCCCACGTTATTTGGCAGTTTTTCTGCTGAGCCCAAAATCAATAGCGTTCTACCACCCTACTACTTGTCATAGTCTACTACAAACCTTTACATCAGACTCATTTCCAAATTTAAGACCATTGAAAATTACATTTAAGACATTTTTTTAAGGACCTGTGTATACCC
Source organism: Hiodon tergisus (assembly GCA_025775045.1). Lineage (NCBI taxonomy): Eukaryota > Metazoa > Chordata > Actinopteri > Hiodontiformes > Hiodontidae > Hiodon > Hiodon tergisus. The sequence continues at coordinate 20,515 of JAOVYW010064402.1, forward strand.
GTTTAAATAAAGATAAAAAAACTTTTTCCTACTCACTCTCATCCAAATCAGCTGTTCCTGCCAGAAGACTGCCATTGGGTGTGCCCAGTCACTCTTCATTAGCATACTGATTCCCGACCAATCAGGAGACGTTCGTTAAGGGGTCAACTAGCTCTTAGAGTTCACGGTGAATGAGTTGGGTTCTCTCCTTATGGCCATACGTAGTGATTGGTTTATACTATAGGTAGCTGCCCATAGTTTTACCTGTGTTACAAACATTTGGCTAGGAGTGGGTGCCCCCTTACAGTGCATCTGGAAAGTATTCACAGCACTTCACTTTTTCCACGTTTTGTTATGTTACAGCCTTATTCCAAAATGGAATAAATTCATTATTTTCCTCAAAATTCTACAAACAATACCCCATAATAACAACATGAAAGAAGTTTGTAGGAAATCTTTGATAATGTATTAAAAATAAAAAACGAAACAAATGACAGGTACATAAGTATTCACAGCCTTTGCTCAATACTTTGTTGAAGCACCTTTGGCACCAATTACAGCCTCAAGTCTTTTTGAGTATGATGCTACAAGCTTGGCACACCTATTTTTGGGCAGTTTCTCCCATTCTTCTTTGCAGGACCTCTCAAGCTCCATCAGGTTGGATGGAGAGCGTCGGTGCTCAGCCATTTTCAGATCTCTCCAGAGATGTTTAATCGGGTTCAAGTCTGGGCTCTGGCTGGGCCACTCAAGGACATTCACAGAGTTGTCCTGTAGCCACTCCTTTGATATCTTAGCTATGTGCATAGGGTCGTTGTCATGTTGGAAGATGAACCTTCGCCCCAGTTTGAGGTCCAGAGCACTCTGGAGCAGGTTTTCATCAAGGATGTCTCTGTATATTTCTGCATTCATCTTTCCCTCGATCCTGACTAGTCTCCCAGTTCCTGCCACTGAAAAACATCCCCACAGCATGATGCTGCCACCACCATGCTTCACTTTAGGGATGGTATTGGCCAGGTGAAGAGCGGTGCCTGGTTTTCTCCAAACATGACGCTTGCCATTCAGGCCAAAGAGAATCTTTGATTCATCAGACCAGAGAATTTTGTTTCTCATGGTCTGAGAGTCCTTCAGCTGCCTTTCGGCAAACTCCAGGTGGGCTGTCATGTGCCTTTGAATGAGGAGTGGCTTCCGTCTGGCCACTCTACCATACAGGCCTGATTGGTGGAGTGCTGCAGAGATGGTTGTCCTTCTG
>JAOVYW010064432.1:0-21734 GCA_025775045.1 Hiodon tergisus
TAATGTCTCAAATACAGCTGCAAGCAGAAATGTAGGGGGCTAAGCAACACATGGATTAAACGGATGAAAAGCGCTCGGCATCATGGGATAAATGAGGAGCTCCGTATGCATGTAAAGTTTCACGTCAATATGTCCAACCCATTGGTTGTCACTTTTTGCTCGAAAGCATTGCATGGAAATACCGTAAATTGATTGGCTTACTGCAACCATGTTGTTTAACAAATTTCTTTTGATAAGTTTGAAAAAAGAGTATCTAAAGAACACATTGGTGAAAGTTACTTTGTCTGTCTCGGCAGCATTTAAGCCTTTTACAAAAAAATTCAGAATGCCAAAAAATCTATCATGGCAGATTTGTTGTTCTTGATGAGAGGGGGATCTAGGTACTGTTATGGAAATCATTATGATTGATTTTCTGTCTCTTTCTTAATATACATTAATGCAATAAAACACTGCTAGATTGTTTCTAACTCTGCTGAAGAGGTTTGACGCCTTCGTCAAGGCCTCATTAAACCGTAGACTAGCAGCCTGACCATGAGCGAGCAATGGGAGTCTCAAGATAAGGTGTTCCCTTTGAACCGTTTTGATTTTTTTCGACTCCCGCCTGTCTGACGGTTTGAGCCCTATCTGGGAAGGAGGTTGAGCTGACCTGGAAGGTTAATGCAAAGAATGTTCTATACTTTTGCTTTGTATGATGACATGTTCTGTATGTGTATACGAATGGCGTGAACCCCATGATTGGGGGCTCTCTCTCTTGCTCTCACTTGTGAGGTGGAGGGACCCCGTCGGCCGACATTAAAATCTGATTCTGTCCAAAACATTGTGTCGAACAGTCTTCAGTAGACTTAGTCTCAAGACTGTTGTAGTATTGTCTTTAGTAGCCTTTGTCTCAAGACTTTGTCTCACCGAATTAGGAGTTTCGCCTTGGAATTTCCAGGACAGTACCAGGTTTTGTGACTAAGTTAAATGGCTCAAGAGTTCTATGCTTTCAAAGTTTGCGTTTTGAATCATTTTCTAAAGATGGTTGATTGGCCACCCTGAAGCCAGTCGACTGCATATTCAGGCGCTTTTAAAACTATCAGGGTTATATAGAATTATTTTGTCAGAAATAACAGAAAAATTATAGAGATATATAATTTTGAGAAATATTTTGTGTTTTTTTAATATCTTTTTCCCAAGAGGGTCCTAGTTCCCTCCGATACTATATTCTCCGACTATAGACAGGGCAGGTACCCTAGGCCTTGGATGACCTGGGGGCCTAGCTGTGGATGGGGGGTGAAAAAAATGTGTACCTGTGTGGTCATTTGTTGTGTCCGTGTACTTGTGCTCACATGTCATGGGTACCCTCCTCACCAGCATACTGCTTGTATAGTTTATGTGTTGACAGTCTGTTTCTCATTACCGTTTTCACACACTGCATATCTCTCCCTACACTAGAGTTTGTCCTAATTAAGGTGCTTATGCTCCTCTGGAATGCCAGTAGAAGCGTTCCTGGCACCATACTGATGGTTCCTGAGCATTTCTGTCTGTTTCTAATGAGTCCAAGGGTGTGTGTCTGGCGAGCTTTACTGGGCTAAAGTGCATTACATTAATATCTCAAACTTTACTAACATTTACTTAATTGACTTAACAGAGAAAAGTCTTTGCAGCGGACTAGGTATTCGAAGCGGGATAACAAGTAGTTATACCTTAAGACTATCCATATTCATCTTCAAGAAGTGTATCATTTTCCAGTGAAACTGTATATAAACACATCTGCTGTTTTTCGGTTTTTTATGGAGGCGTATGCCAAGTTTGCTGGTGCCCCCCTGAAGATCCACAAGATTGCCAACCCCTGGAGAAGCCCCTCAGGTTAGTGCCATAACCAAGCCTTGTTCTGTTAGTGATTCCTAATACGAACTTGGCAGACTAGACAACCAAAGCTAATGTAGCTTTGCCGTTATGGTTATCCAGAGTGATGCATCCAAAACACAAGCAAGGGTCAAAACTCACTATCACAGGTCACTACAGTATATAACTCACAAAATATTTTTGTGTCGCATACAGTTGGATCCAAGCAATGAACATAAAACATACAAACAGAATGTGGTTCACGGCCAGGATGCTGAGGGTAGCGGTCTAATAAAAATCTGTGACATTGGATAATGCTGGTTAGAATCATGTTGCTTCAGCGTTGAGGAGGTTTTGTGGGTGCCTTAAAGAGATGGCTCATCAATTCTGATGAAAGTTGGAACTTCCAGCATTGAAGAGCAGCTGGTCTGGATAGTGGGACAACGAGGAAGGGGGAAACGTGTTGACCTGTGGCAGAAGGGCGGACAGCATGATGGGTGCTGTAATGATATGGAAAGCACTTAACCTGTAAGATAGCTCAAGTACATCAAAGTGGTTGCTGGCTGCATTTGGCTGTTTGCGATGGGCAGGGTTAAGGAGAGATGTGGTGTCGTTCTGGATGATCTGTAGAAGGTGGATGACATGGGAAGGTTTCCCAGAAAGGACAGAATTATGGTAATCCATATGCTAGAGCACCAGGGCCTGAACCAGGAGTTGTGCATAGAAGATGGTGAAAAAAAGAAACCGATGTTACAAAAACAAGAGTTTATTGTCAGTTGTCAGACCAAGACCACAGTGTCATAGTAGTCCTATCTAGATGTACTGCAGATGAGATGATTCGGCCATTAGGTAGAGAAGGCAGAATTTCACCTCATGGGCATTGAGCATCATTCAGCTGTGATGGTGATATATAAGAGAAAAATCATAAGACAGAAAATCTTCTCTTCACTCTCCCCAAAGCTGAGTTTTTCTTGTGACTTCCTGTACAGTTATTTGTCCTTTGTGCATTCCTGTTTCCATTCTCCTCCTGCACTTCAGATGGCCTACGTATTACCATTTTTCTGTTTTCTTAGTCTTTATAGTCCTTTTCCTTCTCTGACCGTGAGATGGATACAGATCTAAGCAGAGCAGTCATGCCACACCAGTGGCAAATGAGCAATGTTGAGCTTTACCAGATGGGTGCTATCATGACTCTGTTCCCCCGCTAGGCTCACTGCCAGCCCTGAAGACCAGAGAGGAGGGGAGTCTCTCCCAGCCCAGCAAGATCATTATCCACCTTAGGAAACAGGTAACTGACTAGTCCTACCACGGGTGTAAAATTTGATATTTGATATGATTGACTGCTACTGACATATAGGGACCCAGATTTGATAATGATGAAGGCCACACACGAGGATACCTCTTTGGAAGATAAATTGACAAGCAAATGATGAAAGGAGTTTCCAAGGTAATCGGCCTTCAATCACACGTTGGGTAGGGAAAAGATATGAACCGTAAAGGAATCCATTCAAGCACAGGAACAACACAGACTCACCCATTCCAACTGAGAAGCAACACGTCTCTCTTCTGTGCTCTGGGTTCTTTGGCCAACATCATCTTCTCTCTTCCACAAATGAATGTGCACCACTGCTAATGCCCAGATGGAACACATCAGCACAGACCATTACTGCATAGAGGCTGGGGTTGAAACACAACCCAGATAGATAACAGCCTTGAATGGGTATCTGAATCAATTCCATCTGATCCGTATGCGTAGGGGGAAAGGTCAGATAAAGTTATTCACATATCTGGTGTATAGATCCCCTGCTTCTGCTCAGCCTTCACTTTAACCACAGTTTTTTTTTTTTCTTTTTTTTTTCCTGGAAATTCTTCACAGAAGCATGGAGAAATGCAAATAATCATACCAAAGAATTTATCTATTTCTAGGGTACACTTCCAGTGTACTCATCAAGCAAATGTAGCCTGAGGCTCAATCTAATAAAACACTCACTGACCTATATTGACCCTTAAATGCACATAATACTAACGTGTTTGCTGCTTATGATAAGGATGTTAAAGCAGGTTTTTTTATTGACAGATTTTGATTTACTTTGGTTGTACTTCCTTTCTTTCAGAAATACAATGCAGACTACGACCTATCAGCCAAGGAAGGAGCTGACACACTGGCCTTCATCTCACTTGTGGAGGAGAAATTGCTGCCAGCGTTGGTGAGATGGAGAGGAAGTGAATTAATCTGGCTGGGTGGGGGGGGGTCAATGAAAGGTGCATAGTGGGGCAGAGCAAGGTAGATGGGTAAGGAGTAAACCATGTTGTGTTTTAAGATGCGTTTAGAGGAATTTGTCAGTAATTTTTTAATGATAATTTTAACGTATTCTCTTCTATAAACGAGGAAAGTTAAGATCTGAATGCTGAAATACAGAATGAGTGATGTTCATTTGTGGAGATTTATGAGATTAGAGAAATTGTAGAAAATAGGAAAAAAGTAATAAAAAAGCAGTAAGAGGTTTATTTTTCTATTTTATTACAATTTCCAGCGATGCTACTTAGATTTCTTTGTATCAGTCTAAGAGTTCCCCCAGTTGATTTCATTCAGGGCTTTATCCTACTTCCTTCTCTCTGTGAACTCCTCCTCCAACCTCTTCTTTTCTCCGGGGACTCATTAGAAAGTTAGCAGAGCAGGGGTAAATATCTTGGGTGTTTGGACATGCCCATAAAAAAGGATTCTGCTCTTTTAGCTTATGCCAGCGGAGTGTGAGGTGGAGCTGTGAGAGGGAAACCTGGTGGCTTTGTAAATATTTTATAGTTATTAAAAAGCACTCAACTATCTTCCCTCGATTTAAAAGAAGAAAAAAAAGTGATATAAATTAATTTTTATTTTTATTTTTTAAATCTTGTCTTTGCCGTACTTGTTAGTAATAGTTTTGAGTTGTTATTTACAAGCTTGACTAATATTTAGGTGATCAAGCAATGAATGAATCCTAGCTAACCTGGGTTCGAGCATGCAGTGCTGGCAGGTTTTCGTGCTATGCCAATTCGTGTCTGATTACCACCTGTGAACGCTACCTTCCACATCTCTTTGTATTTAGATATATGCTTTATGGGTGGACCCAAAGAACTACGTGGAGGTGACACGGCGATGGCATGCGGAGAACATCCCCTTCCCGCTCAACTTCTTCCTGCCCAGTCGTATGCAGGCACAGCAGCTGGACCGACTCAGGCTGGTGAGGGATAACGGAGGACTGGAGTCTGGGGAAGAGATAGAGAAGGAGGTGAGAGACGGGTGCTAATTATCAGTCAAGGAGCAGGGCCCTGCCACAAGACACACTGTGACCCAGCTAGCTGCTGCTCTGCTGTTGAGTAGAGTACTTGTGTCACACCATTAAAAATGCCATTGTTTAAGTTCATGGGAGACAGGGGTTACTTCGGCAGAACAAATAATCTTGGTTGGAAAAAACTGATATAGTGTTATAATACTTTGATTTGAAAAAAAGGAGGTTACGCCAGCAGCAGAAAAGACAGATGCTTTGGGGAGATGGAGGAACATAACTCCTCCCGGCTCTCATGGAGTTAGGTCATTTAAAGTGAAATGTTGTCATCGCGGGGATAAAATTTTCCTCACTTTTCGGAGAAATTCTGGCGGCGGCAGTAGGTCCTCGGCGTAGGATCACAGTAGGTCTTTGTTCTTATATCGCGCATTCCCATCAGACCTTTAATGCCTGTGTTAGCTCAGGTGTTGTTATGATAGGGAAATCATGATTAATTAGAAATTTACATAAACATGTCAGTACCCTGTTCAGATGGCTGCGAAGTTCAGCAGTTGTATTAGACCATACAGAACAATGTGTGGAATTGTGCGTATCAAGGCCTTTTATGATAAAGTTAAGATAATGTACAACACGTTGCAGGAAGGGTTTCTGTGTGAACAGTGCGGGTTTGCTTTCCTCAGCTCTATCGTGATGCTCTGGAGTGCATGAATCTCCTCTCTCAACGCCTGGCCTCACACAAGTTTTTCTTCGGGGATTCGTAAGTGAAGCAAACTGCTTTTATTTTGTACAAATGGCCCCAAGAGAAGCCTTATTCAAATAATTAATCTTCATTTTAATTCCAGTTTGACCACCGCAATTGCCACCAAGGGCAAATTTTTTTTCTTCTTTTTTTTCCTCTTGTAGAGTGATAGTTTAGTATAGCTTTTCAGTTTTGACAGTATGTGAAATATTTCATGTCATGTTGGATTGGTTCCGTTTTGATGGAAATGTAGCGTCATAGCTGGTGCCTAGTGATTGTGTACGAGTTCAGTGCCCTGTAACAGCACTCTCATGTGTCTCCAGTCCATCCTCTCTGGACGCCTATGTGTTCGGCCACTTGGCCCCACTGCTCAATGTCAAGCTGCCTAATGCTAAGCTACAACTTCATCTCAAATCCCTGGATAATCTCCGCCACTTCTGCACCAACATCTTGGACCTCTATTTTCCCAATGACGGTCGAGGTGAGTGACCCCAAGTAGACAAATAGGAGGTTTGAGATTTTCTAGCTTTAGCCATTCTGTTTACAGACCGTAAAGCACAGTGAAGGAAACAGGTGAGTGTTCATTTAAAAACGCCAACGATTATAAGGTTATGATGATGGCGGCAGTCTTGGAGAAGCATTGCTCCGTTTTCTTTCACTGCGTCTGATTCCTGGTGCAACTCTGTTGGTTGTTGCAGAGAACCTAGGTCGCAAGCCCTCCTGTCAACCAGAAGGGAGTGACTTTGACAACGAACCCAACAAGAGACGGAACCAGGTGCTATCAGTCCTGGTGGCCCTGGGTGCCATGCTGGGCTATGCCGTCTTTACGGGCATTGTCTCCATCCAGCGTGTGCAACCGCAGGGCATGCTGGGAAACTCCATGGAACATGGGGCAGGCTCCCAGGAGGATGAGGAGGAAGAGGACTGAGAGGCATGAGAAAAGGGTTAGGATCTTAAATGGTGTCAGCTTCTCAGGACTGTGCAACAGGGGACTCCTTTAAACAGTGCCAGGTGTTGCCAGAATAATAATGATCATTTCCCCCCCCTCAGCTTGTGAAGTCTGGTCAAAGCTTATCAGTGCATGATAATCACTGACGGAAATCTCTTAACCAGGGCGTTGATCATCATCTTCCGTTGGGTTTTTGTTCCCGCTCGATGCTTTCCATCAGGCCTACCCGTCTTCTGGTTTGTTTTTCCATGTTAAATGTTTTATCAGGTTTAATGTAGGCAAATCTGTTTGTTTTTTTCAGAATATTAAAGCAAAATGCTGTACCATCTTTTACACAGACTTGAATTTTTAAAGTACTTTTTTTTTTTTTTTAAGTCAACCTCAAAAGTTGTAAGCAAGCTATAAATATGTTGCCTTTAGCAATGGGCCTTTTAGGTCAAGTGTTTGGGCTTCTCAATATTCACTGCATAAAAACTTGCCGTGGGTGCCATTTTTCTTTTCTTCCCACGTCAAACACTCGTGTGGAGAAGCTGTGTGTTCTCTAGATGTGTATCTTAGGGGGTCTTTTGTGCTGAGCAGGCCTATGGTCTGTGACCAGTTCTGTGGGCTCACAATCTGTATTTCTGCAATGTGGCCTCCAGTTAAACCAAATGGATCGATGGTGGATAATAAAAAATTATAAGAAAATATGAACCAGGGACCAAAATTCTTAAATGTTTAACTTTTCCCTTCCCTGCCATTGGGTCTGCTTGCACTTTAATCCTAGATTCAGCTTGAATGAACGAAGCTCTCTTGTTTTAACACATTAGTTTTATCCTTTTTTTAATTTGTATTTTTTATTTCAGTAATACAGGAAGATTACATTTTGAAATCGCCCCAAAAACAATAACGTAGATCTTGCTAAAAAAAACATATGCATCCTCATATGCTGAAAAGGGTTTTTCTCCGATCCTCTAGCATAATGAGTTCCATTTAAAGGAAGGTTTTGCTTTTTAGGGCTGTAACTCAGTTTTATTTCTCTGAAATAGTTTAAAGCGGGGTGTCAAGGCCTCCCAAGTGGCTCAGTCAGTAACGGCACTTGAGTGCTGAATGAGGCTCTTCAGCTGGAATTCGCAGGTTCAGATCCAGCTTGTGTCAATGGCCGATTTGAGACTGAAAGAGCACAGTGGCGGAGCACAATTGGCAAAGTGTCGCTTCTGGGTTTGTCATTATCTGATTGATTGATTGATTGATTGATTGATATAAATTGATTTAAACCAGTAGGCCCTGTGGCCCTCGAGGATCCATCATATCTGGTTTGAAAGGTTTTTCCTCCTCAATTGATGATACTTGGCACAAAAACTGAATTACTCCTGCACACGTTGGTCCCAAATATGGACGAGGTCTTACTTTAAATGAATCAATCAAATTTGTATTTGTTATACAAATGGTGCAAGCCCTTAAGAACTGTCTGTATTCCTGGATTATTGTGACCTAAAATGAGATCATAGCTTCAGCTTACTCCTAATAGTAGATAACGAAGGCCAGATTGAAAAAAAAATTACACAAAATATATGTTTTTCATTTATTTACTGAGCAAAATTATCAAATATTCAATTTCCTTGTCAGAAAAAACATGTGAACCTTTGCATTCAGTAACTTGTTGCACCCCAAGCAGCAATTACTGCAACCCAAGTTTCCTGTAACTGTTGATCAGTCCCGCACATCGGCTTGGAGGAATTTTGGCCCGTTCCTTCTTACAGAACTGCTGCAACTCACTGCTATTTGTGGGCTTCATTGCATGAGCTTCTTTTTCTTCAGGTCTTGCAACAATGTTTTTATTTTGCCATTGCAAACTGTAAAATTTCTTCTGCTTCAGCCATTTTGTTGTAGATTTACTGGTGTGTTTGCAGTGACATTCTTACAATACCAAATTTGTGATTCCGTCAATGATGGCAAGCCATTGGGGGTCCTGAGGCCCTGCCCATGATACCCCCATAACCATATTTGGGATGAGGTTCTTGTGTTGAAATGCAGTGTTTGGTTTTCGACAAACATAATGTTTCTCATTTAAGCCAAAAAGGTTGCACCTTTGACTCACCTGCACCCAGAACATTCTTCCAATAGCCTTTCGGATCATCCCTGTTGGTCTTTAGCAAACTTGAGACGGGCGGTAATGTTCTTCTTGGAGAACAGTTCTCATATGCATACCATTCTTTTCCAGTCTTTTCCTGATGGTGGACTCGTATGAACACTGACATTAGTCAATGCAAAAGATGCTTGTAGATCCTTAGACATTACCCTGGGGTTCTTTGTGACATGCTATGTAATTGTACACCTTCCTCTTCAAGTGATTTTCATTGGACATCCGTTCCTGCAAAGAGTAACAATGGTGTTAAATGTTCCCCTTTTGTACACTATCTGCCTTACAGTTGATTGATGGAACCCAAAATCTTTAGAAATGGTTTCGTAGCCCTTTCCAGACCGATGATGCATCGACAACTCTGAGTTTCTCTGGAATCTTTTTGATCAAGCCTTGACACGCTTCCACAAACCTGTGTGGATTCTGAGTTTTTAAAATTTATTTATAAAGGGCAGGGCCACCTTGAGGTTCACATACTTTTTCTGATAAAAAGATTAAATAATTTTTCATTATATGGAGTTTTTACATTTATTCCCTAAAGATTTCAGAATGATTCTCTCCTCTGTAGTGCAATCAGGTTGTCGCAAAGCCCTGTACAGAAAGGATTTTCCACTGGGAATAGAAAAACCAGAAACCCCTGAGCCAATTTGGGGGAAAATTATTATAAAGTTATTACCAACTTGGGAAAATTATTATTCATAATTTCACAGGTAAATCGAGGTTGTTAAATCCAGTTTTGTTTCAAAGCAGTCCCTTATCTTTTGCTCTTGTGTCTCCGACTAGTCAGCTGTTAGGATGAAGGCCATCCTACCTCAGAAAATACATAGAGCTCTCAAGCTGTGAAATATCTGTTGCATCATGGTGCTTACAGAACATTCTACTGGTCTGATGTATCAGCCCCAGGTATTTCCTAAGTTTAAGTGTTTTCATGGAGGTGCTGTAAAGTCAGGATTATCCTAAACTTTTAAATTTGATTTAGTGGAATTTCATGGTTAATGTGATATTTTATATCTACTTTAACCAAAGTAGATTTTCAAATACCGTAATTACATTAAGCTTGGAGGTTTATTTATGTACCTAGCTCATTTTAAATGAATTTTTGCATTATAAATTCCTTTCAGTTACAGCCTGCCAGCATTTGTAATGGATATGCAAACTACTGTTATTCAGACATGTCCCAATGTAAAAGTGTTCTTTATTCAAAGTTTATACAAAGTTAATTGTTGAATTTTTTTTAATGGTCTGACAAGAGACAATGTGCTTTCAACATTGTGCCGTTCTGATCAAGCATTTGGGTAACTGGAAATTTAAATTAATCTAGGGTTTTAATTTGCTTTGTGGGACCGCATACTAGGCCTGACCTGACATGATCGTCCAATACTGATTGCTGTCTTTTAATCTAGTTCTAAGTGATTAAATTTAAAAGATATTGTGGGAATGTTGAGTGACCTGAAAAGGCTGAAGAATTCATTACACTTCTTGCCGTTTTCTGTGACAGCGTTCTGAATGTTCTCAGGGGAATTCACTAACACTTAGAGTGCAATTCTCAAAGCAGCCAATGTTTTCTTTGCTGGTCTTTTAACTCCTTGGGTTTACTCCCTAGCTTTCCTGGTGTGATCAGAACTGTAAATGTGCAGTTTTTCTTCATATGGTAACGATTAAAAATAATAGCTTTGTACATCTTGGTTTTGTTTGTTGGTAGTCCTCCTTTTTAGTTGTTTTTTTAAACATACTTAATTTTTACTTTTTTTTTTACTTTTGAGGCAGGGATTTTTATTAAGTTGAGTGGTGAATTAAACTTGATAATCTGGAAAAATTAATTAAAACAACGGATTATTATTATTATTATTAATTGGGATATATGCAGGACTTATGTTTCCGAAGACTATCAGAGTTTGAGTTTTGGAATGTAACTGGGTAATTATTTTATGATAAAACCAGAAGAAATATAAAATTTTAGAAAAGACTGAGAGGCTGTATCTGGCGGCCAGAGTTATGAGTATTTTAAGTTTTAGTGGTGCCCATAATTTCTCAGAAAATGTATGTTATATCTTACAAGTTTCTTATTTCTTCTACTCATGAAAAGAAAAAGCAATTAAATGTAGTTATGTTAACTGCTATTTGTGAGTTGCCAAAAAGTTTGTCCCTGCCCTAGTCCGATCTCAGTCTTTGCTTCTACTGCCTTGTACACGTGTTTCTTGGACTCTAAACCCCAGAGATGCACAGCCATGAATGACCCTATTGGTAAGGAATTCCAAATTGGCTTCTGTTCACTCAAGTGTTTGTTTGAATTTTTTTTTTTTTTTTTGAGTGATTGCACTTCTGCTACAACCTATTCTAAAAGATAGTTTTTTTTGGAGAAATCAAAAATGCTTTTGAATTCCACAAGATCTCTTCTCTCTGATTTTAACAGCATCTTGAATCCATACGAAAATGTGTGTGTGTGTGTGTGTGTGTGTGTGTAAAGATTTGACTTGTTTTACATGTGGCGTCTTGTAGATGAAAGAGGGCATCACCAATACGGCAGAATTTAGCCTGTAAAAGACCGCGAAGTTAGGAGACAAGAGTAAGAACTTGGACTCATGTTTTCTGTTCCGAAGAAGGAACTTGAACAAGTCTACTGTCGATGCCAAACATCCGTATTAAACCTGGTGCACTACACACACGTTCTACGCTGATACAACTGTAAGGTTAAAGACATTGAGAAAGGCTGGATTCCACAGCAACAGCTTTCTTGGCTCAATAAAGCATAGATGAAAAAAATTCCTCGTAACCTGCTGTCGTTAAAAGCCGTTGCTAAGGCGACCATTAGTCATAAAAAATAAACACATCTGAAACTGCCAGACTAGTGCAAGTAAAGAATCATTCAAATGATAGCTTTTAAAGCAACCTTCTTTGTTGGTAAAACTGTGTGTCCATGACTATTGTAGCACAGAATACATTAATAATTTTAAAGTCAGTTTAATTGTTTAACAACTACCGGCATAATGGTCAAATTCAGTTTATGAAAACTGCTCTTCAGATGACGGTACATATAAATGATATTGTTCGCAATAATAAAGAACAATTGCCTTGTGTCCTGCTTTGGATCTGTATCAGTCATGTATGATATGGAAAGCAGGGAAACTTGCAGCAGTTCTCATGTTTCATTGTGGATGAGCTGGTCGCTGCAGTTTTCCAAGCTGAGGTCATAATATTTTGTGCTAAATGTTTTCATGTTCACTAAAGTTGAGTGAAAGTTTTTTGAGGGTTGGGACCAACTTTCCAATATAGCGCTAACGAATGCATACACTCGCTACTAGGTTAATGAACACGTAAACTTTTAAAAACAAGTACACAATAAACCTTGGGCCATGTCACACGCGAATGTTTGCCATTTGTCATTCTAGTCATTCTAGTAAAGCCCGATTTAATGTGGCATTTTTATACTGTTCTGAAGCCCATATAAATATAACTTAAGCATAGTTAATTGTTTTTGTCACAAATTATCCAACATAATTGACATCATATGTTTTAAATTCTATTCAGCTAATATTTTAATATTTTGAAAAACGTTTGCGACAACGTTCTCTAGGTATTGGTGACTAAACCTCTTAAACAGTTGCTAACCCAAAATTCTAATGGCAGTGGGCGAAGTTAAAAACACTTGAGGCCAATATTTTCGAATTTAGCTGTTGACACGTTTCATTTTCATTCAAAAAATTTTCTTTCTTTCTTTTTTTTTTTTTTTTTTTTCCATTCGGAAGTGTGCTTGCACAGCTCGCGCGTCGAGGTTCTTAAAGTTGAGACTATTCAATTTTACTCGCGCAGATTTTCCTCACTGTGACACTTCCACTTGGAGCAAGAGAGGTGTACGGTTAAGCGGTGCACGAGGAACAACAGTCGTTCTCATTCTTTTCCTTTGGAACCGGGACTGTTGATTTAAATTTGACAAAAAAACAGGAAAACACGGAAACTTTTTAGTTACGACGAGTTGCCTTGAATTTAGGAATTAATATTTTTGGCAAACTTCCACGCGCCGTTTCTTGGAACATGGGTGCGAAGCGAATTGTGCCAATATTATTTATCCTATCCGCAGTAACGTTCACCGGCTTCTCACAGTCTACGAATATGCAGGAGATGCAAGGTAATACAAAACTTGCTTTATATACAATAATATCAATTTCGCCGTGAAAATAAAAACGCGAAATGCTTTAAAAGATTTAACTGTTCCTGCTTAAAATTATATTTCTTTGTAGCCTCTTTTCACATGGCTATATGTACCTATTTTTAACTTGGTGGTGTAATGTGTAATTTTCTTGATCTTAGTTGTAAACCCTCCCTCCAAGAGGCATTGCAACCATCACTCAATGCTGGTTAACTAAGCCTTTGAAATATATTGAGGCATTTAAATGGACTGTCATATAACTTTCTAGAACCCTCATTAAATTTACAGTTCTTAAGTATTTTTTTCTGTGAACATGGTATTTATCTAAGAGGCTATGCAATGATGGGGCAAAGATGTAGATCATTTCTTACATTGATGCTTCTCTATGTTACAGTTGTAAGTCATCTACATTGTAACAGCTACAGAGGATTCAGCAAGTCAATAAACTGCTGGTGCCTCAAAAATGGTGAATTCTTGAAACAATTAGAAGGAATTCAGTTGACTCATTTGGAAGTAAGACCACACAACCACTTATACATGTGTATAAGCGATTATACTCTTGCTCTCTCATGGCCTTGCAGAGACCATGCTGACACATAAGTAATTCCAGCTGGCAGAGTTTCAGTTGTCTTGATTCACTGTCAAAGTTAGGGCAGATACAACCAAGCATATACTCTTAGAACCACCATGGATTTTGGGGTGATAAGCACTTGCAACCACATCTGTCTTTTTTCAACCCCCTGTCTGATGCAGACTGTGAATCGATTAGTATCCACTCATCAGGATGATACATTTTTCGATCTCACTCCCAGAATTTCACTCCATGGAACTTCATGGACTCTGACTCACGGAAAGCGTACTTTTCTCATTACTTTGTCAAAACATGTCATCCATAGGACAAAAGAGTTTTTGGCTGAGTAGCAGGTGAATATGGTCAATTAGACATATTTGCACAACCTGTCTCATCCCAGTTAGTCAAAAATGCCCCTTTCCTGTTTGTCATTGTTATGCTACACACAATATTATTGTGTGTCAAAGTCAGCATTTTCCTTTCTTTCTTTCTTTCTTTTTATCTTTTACATTCTTGTCTTCTGCTCGCAAGTTTCACAACTTCAGTCAGCCACTTTTTTCTTGAAAGTACCAGTTAGCATTGGATGTCACCAATGACAGACAGAGAGAGAGAGAGAGGATTGCTTTCCTATTGCCGGCCAAGGCACAGCAAGGGGCCCTTGTCTTGTTGTTTTATCCTGCTTGAAACCAACAGGTCTTTGATTGTCTGCCATGTGTCAGAGTAAATGACTGCTTGGGGAACAGTGAGTGAGAGGAGGAACAGGTCAGAGGAGATGTGGGGGTGGGCAGATAAAGAAAGGAGTGATTAAAAATAGAACAGAGAAAAAATACATTTAGGAAGAGAGGGCAGAAAATAACTTGAATGGTCTGAAACTGATCTGGAAGCTAGGTGGTACATAAGGAGAGAACATAGGAATGTGAATTCAGGGATAAAGGAAAGAAAAGACAGCTGTAGAAGTAGACTGGGGGCTCTCTGCACTGCTGTCATCGACCTCAAAAGTACTTAAGGAAAACTTGCCTCATGGGAAGGGGACACATGCTTCCAAACATATTGGTTAATCAGTCAAAAGCATTCCCTGTACAGCAGATGTTAGAGGTCAGTCATGTCATGAGACTGAATGAAGGCTTTGAGAGAGAAATTAGTGGGACCTCTTTCTCTACACGGGCATGGTTGTCTGTGTTTGCGTACGAGTATGATGAAAATCAGATGCATTTGATGAGCTGTTGACACAGAGATCAATGTTGACATATTCTTTGGAACAATTGAAGTTTTTTCGACCGAAGTCTCCTAAATCCATAAACTCCCGCGGTGATGCCTTGTTTTCCCTAAGGTCACATGCCATTCTTTAAAACCACAGAAGGACCGCCATTCACAACAAGCATCAATAACTCTCTTAGGAATACGGGGCAGATTAGAAACATGTCCTAAAAGGGAGTGAAGACAAGTTTAAGCTATTAAGTATTAAGCATTTTTTAATTCAATAAAGGAAACTTTCTGAAGGTGTTTCGTTTTTATGTTGAATAATACACCATCAGTATAGTGGCGTATACTAACATATATTCTCTATGCACATGTCCCCTCCATCTTTCTTTCTCTTTCTCCATCCTTCTTTCTCCTTCTCTCTCCCTCTCTCCATCCTTCTCTCTCCTTCTCTCCGCCCTTCTCTCACCCTCTCTCCATCCTTCTCTCCTTCTCTCCGCCATTCTCTCTCCCTCTCTCCATCCTTCTCTCTCCTTCTCTCCGCCCTTCTCTCCCTCTCTCCCCCCTTCTCTCTCCTTCTCTCTGCCATTCTCTCTCCCTCTCTCCATCCTTCTCTCTCCTTCTCTCTTCCCTTCTCTCCCCTTCACTCTCCCTCTCTCTGAACTGTAGTTATTGACATGCTGGCGCTACAGGAGCCCAAGCAGAGTGCCGCGGCGGTGGAGAAAGTGAAGTTAGCCCAGGACACGGTCAGCGACATCTACATCGCGTCAACCTTCCGTCTGCCACCCAAACTCGGGGGCGTGCTGCTGGGCCTCTACAACAAGGATGACAACAAGAAGTATCTGGAGCTGGCCGTCATGGGCAAGATCAACAAAGGTGCCAGCATGTGTTGAGACTTGAGTCGAGAGCAGCCCGCTTATCTTCACTCATTTTGTTTAAGTCTGCTTGTCCTTCCCATAACCGTTCTTTACATTTTCCCTCGCAATTTCTGTTCCTTCGCTTCCCCCTTTTCGCCGCCGTCTCTCTTAGTTCTTGTGCGCTATGTGCGGGAGGATGGCAAACTCCATACCGTCAACCTCCAGAATGCTAACCTGGCTGATGGACGTACCCAGTCAATGATCTTGCGGGTTGGCGGGCTGCGTCGGGACAACCTCCACCTCGAGCTCTACGTGAACTGTCGATTAGTTGATTCCAGTCAGGGTCTTCCCTCATTGGTCCGGCTCCCGGCAGACGCAGAATTGGTTGACATTCGTAATGGATACAAGGCATACGCCAGGCTGCAGGTGAGACAGAAAACTAAAACAAGGATAAGTGCGCTTCCATTTAAACTCTCGGTTATTTCCGTATACCAGTAGTTGTTCTGAAATCTTTTGTCATTTAAAAAATACATTTGGAATTGCCAATTGGAGGAGAGGCACGTCCCTCCTAATGGCAACGCTAGCTTGCTAGCTAACCTGGAAGGCGAAATGGGGACGCTGGTTAGGCGAGAGAAAGGCCCACCCGTGCTGTGCTCCTGCCAATTGTGCACGGCTCTGCTCTGCCGGTCACAACCAGCATGATATCAGCTGGTTTCGAACCAGGGATAGATCTCAGCCCTCAGTCTGTGCTTTGGGTGCCTTTGGGTGCCAATGTCCAATGAAAGTAGTGGGATTCATCTCTAAAAATGCATATCGCCTTTATAATTTTATTTCAAAGAATAACTGATGTTAGGAAGCTCATCAAATTAGTTTAAGTACCTAAGTACCTACTCCAAATTTCATTGATATCTGATGAAATAATTGACTATAACAAGTAAAAGTTCAACAGGAAAATGAGTGAGCTTACACTGGGGATGTTGCAGGGCGTGGTTGGCGAGAACCTTTGGGCCAATGCCTAACACTGCTAATTGTATTTTCTGAAATCAGCTGATAGCTTTAGATTTCCTAATTTGCACGGGTGTGCAGACGGGAGCACGCAGTAGTGATTGGCAGGTTGGTCTCTCCGTTCTCATTTCACTGGAATCCCACTCAGGTGACACAGGTGCTTTCGTTAAGCCAAGGTGAATTGTACTGCGGCACCAACGAATCTGTTTACTCTGAATCGGATGCCACCTTCTGCTGTTTCAGGGTGCGGTGGAGACTCTGAAACTGGCTCTTGGAGGCTCTGTAGCCAAAGCGGGTGCTCTAACAGACTGCCCCTTCCAAGGGGATTCTTCAATGCACAACACAGGTAATATCTGAATGTTTTGCACTCTTTATACAGAAATAATGTTTACAAATTTTCAGTTAGTCTGTAACGAGGAATAATAGTTTAACACACAGTTTAGCACTCTTTCAGTGGCATTCATTGAGAAAGAAGAGAACGGTGTTTTAGAGATCAGTTGTATACAGGGAACACACTACTGGATGTGAGGTTTCCTGTGCAATGTGGAATTTTTTAATTTGTCATTTGACTCTGGTACCATTAAGCAACTATCAGTCATACTGATAGTATCAGTTGGCGTGGCTGCAGTTAAATACAATTTTACTAACAAACATATTGCCAATGAATGTGTCACACTGATGAACTACAAAGTATGAAATAGGAAACTGCAGACCAGAAGAAAAGAATAATGATCAAATTCATTTCGAAATTGGGATGATTTTCTTAGATGATCATTCAGTTATATACATCTGTGGAAAGCTGCTACATTCTCAAAATGTAAAATAAGTTACTTCCCAATATTACAGAATGTTACATGCAGCCTTCGTACGGACCCCCTCCTGGGAATCGAATCTAGTGCCTTTAAACCACTACTCACAAGGCACGAACTCTCAGGCAAGAGACATGACTTGGACCCTAAGCTAGAAACTCAAGCTTCCAACCCTAGGGGGAGATGGTACTTTATGTAGTAAGCTAATGTTGGGCGAGCTCCACTACATATTCACCAGGTTTGCATCCAGAACACATAGTTCAGTGGCGACACGCAATCTGCAATGGCATGATCTGAACTCTGGACTATTTAATGATGAGGTAACTGTGAAATTCCAATCATGGGGTTCATCATTCGCTCTGGCAAGCGTACCCTCCATCTGTGTTACTCGGAATGACATCAATTACACATTTGAAACTCCCTCAGAGCTGGGGTGGGCTGGAAAATACAGGGCTTCTCTTGGGTTGTTGCTAACCTCCCGTGTGTGGTGGCATGATTTGTAAGTGGGGCAGCATTAGCACATTTGACCATTGTAAATATTTTGCTAAAATATCTGCTTACAAGTCTATATATTCTTCCCTCTAGCTCCATCTAGTGGTGATATAATGAAGCAAACATTCATATACATATACATATCTATATATAGAACAGAAATCCTCTTCTTTCCCTATTCAGATTAATAAATCTGAATGATTATTAAATAATTGAATAAATATAGTCAAGAAAGTTTATAGATAAACATTAATATTTTGAGCAGTTTTAGTTAAGTTGAGCTATATTGACACATTTATCAGTGTTTCTCTAAATACTTGACTTATATGTTGAAAGAGGACACAAAGACTGGGAATAAATCAAAACTTTGGCAACCCAATAATCACTCTTTATATAACTATATTTAAGTATTTTTGAGTGCAGAAGAGATAAAATAGAAAAAACACTGTTAAATACAGCTATGTATGGTGCGATTAGCAGGTTGCCAAAGTTTTGATTTTATCCTAGCCAAATCCTAGCTTAATTACACTTAAAAAACAGACAAACAATTTAATCTTCCTCTTCTTGGAAAAAAACCCAAAACCATTCACCTTCATTTGGGACGAGAAGAATCATTTAGGTATTTGAGTATATTCAGGCTAAATAGTAGTGAAAGTAGAGGAGGCGTCTGTTTGGTTTAGTGCCGGGGAATGCAATGCCTGGTCTTTACCAGCAGAGAGGGCCAACACATTCTCCTGTGAACTGTGTCTGTGAACTGAGAACGTTATCCCCTTGCATGCAGGCTCGTTGCCTTGGCGAGTCCAGAGATCGTAACTTTCAGAAAATGAGCGTAAGAGCACAGTGGCAGAGCACCACCTGAGCTTGTTGCTAATTAGCGCCAGCTTCCTCGGCACCTGTAGGCTAGTGTTGGCACGGGGGGGGGGGGGGGGGTGTGCCTCCACCAATTGGTGAAGAACCACTCGTGCCAGTAGTGTGGGAAATGACTGGTGTCTTGAAGACGATTGGATTTGAATTGACCAATATTACTACATCTTCATTCTCCTAGTGTATGGTGGAAGGATATTTAAGATATGTGAGTCGAGATTCGTTCGAAAATAAATGGCTGTTCCAAAATAAAGAGAACATACTGAAGGTTTGGTATTCATTTATTTATTTAAAAAAAAAGAGGTTGAATAATAAAATCACTTTAGGTGAGAGTGTTCGACTGAACGTTTGCTTTGATCTTTTTCTAGTAAACGGGGAGGTGAACTCCATCCTTGGTGAGTACCACTCAGTGCCCTGACATTTTTAGATTAATTCTCCTTGTTATATCATGAGACTCGCATTCTTCATCTAGCATTGAGAGCTTAAGTGTTTTCCCTGGAAATATATGTCTAGGCGGCATGGGGGTAGCTATTACTTTGTATATATATATAATTTTAAAAATCAAATACAGACAAGCTACAATTCTTTTGATTTGATTATAATTACTGTTTGCTGCAGACAATTATATGTGAGTTGGAATACAGTAGTGCCACTAGGCCTGTTAGTAATTAATGTGGGACATTTTCATTGCAATTGCTGTTTAATGATGAAATAACGCTGTATTTAAATAAGACTCTGGTGATGAGAACTGCCATATTTTGAATGCTAAATAATTAGAATTGGGCTACTTCCAGAACTACAATGTATGCTCACTTATTGGAGTTGTCCGTTCTTTTAAGTGTATGCTATTTGTTTTGCTGACTTGGTAATTGTGTTCACTTGGATGTCTTCCTGTCAGGTGACCACACAAAAGCCCTGATTGGTCAACTTATTATCTTCAATCAGATTTTGGGGGAGCTACGAGAGGACATCAGAGAGCAGGTGAAAGAGAGAGGAATGTTTGTGGGGGGGTTATCGAATATAAATATGTATTTTATAGAATATAGACAGTTTTTTATAGAATGTACCAAATATTTTAGACATGTTGGGTGAAGGCTTGAATATAATCGTAGCCAGCTAGAGGCCTGAAAAGTGTCTTCATCAATTTAAGCCGTCAATCAAGTTTGTGGGACTTCTTGAGATATTTAGACTTGAATAAGTAGGCAAAAACCTTGCTTGGATGATTGAAATTTAGTGACTTGGACTTGAACTTGATGCCCAGTGACTCAGACTCGGACTTGTTGTGTAACACAAACTAGTGAGTGAAGAACTAGACTTCATCACTGGAATCACGTTCAAAGAGCTAGTTTTGCAGCTTCATCAGTTTTAATAGTGGCGTTCGCGTCTGTGTGCGTCTGCATACTGTTATATTGCGTGCTCTTCTTATCCAGGTGAAGGAGATGGCTCTGATCAGGAACACTATCCTGGAATGTCAAGTGTGTGGTGAGTGACAGCTTCTTCTTTTCGTTGGATGTCTTGCAGTATAAATAGAGAATCGGTGTGTCTTCCAATAGGACACTGCTATTGGTTCACTACTATTTTCAATGAAATAAATAAAAATTTAATAAAAATTATTTCAATTTGTTGATGAGATTATTCATCGATATCTACAAATACATTATGTGTTGATTTTATTACAGTGTTCACGTCCCTTTGGTGCTATTATTCACCATCAACTTCTTGGTTTATGTCCTTCACGTTCATGTAATGCGCCGTTGCAATTTGTCCACTCTGAGTCAATTGCAGAAGAAGATCTATGTCTCTGTTTCTAGGTTTCCATGAGCCTCGTTCTCGCTGTTCCCCCAGCCCCTGCTATAAAGGAGTTCAGTGCATGGAGACCTTTGACTTCCCAGGGTACCGCTGTGGGCCCTGTCCAGAGGGCATGCACGGCAATGGTACACACTGCCATGACATTGATGAGGTATTGTCCGTTTCTGCTCCGCACTTAACTCCAATTTAACTTCCACTTTGCCAAGGCCTGGGCTGGACGCATTTGCATGTAACTAAAATGTCTGAACCACAGCCTAGTCAAGAGCACACCCAAGAACACGGTACATTGAGCGGTTTTGCTTTTTGTCTTTCTCCTAGTGTTCCCTGGCCCAGCCCTGTTTCTCTATCGCAGGGTGTGTCAACACAGCCAAGGGCTTCACCTGTGAGCCGTGCCCACCTGGGTTTGGGGGTCCCCCCTTGAGTGGAGTTGGGGTGGAATATGCCAAGATTCACAAGCAGGCGAGAAAAAATGCATTCACTCACACTGAAACTCAAATGCTCCCTCTACCACACTGATTTTTTTCTGTGCACGCTAACAGAAATACGCACTCTTGGAACTCTTGTAATCAGCCATTGGCCTCTGTCTGAATGGTGCTACTGACATATATACTGATAATTGACATGCATGTATTGGTAGATGTTTAGCTTTGAGAC
Source organism: Hiodon tergisus (assembly GCA_025775045.1). Classification (NCBI taxonomy): domain Eukaryota; kingdom Metazoa; phylum Chordata; class Actinopteri; order Hiodontiformes; family Hiodontidae; genus Hiodon; species Hiodon tergisus. The sequence goes on from JAOVYW010064432.1 coordinate 21,312, forward strand.
TCTCTATCAACTTCCTTAGGAGTGTGCTGACATTGATGAATGTGTTGAGATCAGCAATGCCTGTGTGCCCAACTCAGTTTGCACCAACACTGTGGTAAGTACACAGTAGTCAGAACAGCTCTTATCTAGAAGCAAAACTTTATTGTCCCGCAATGTCTGTTATTACAGTTTCAATTATATGTTCAACCACCCTGACTCCATTCCGGTTAATATCCTGGTTTCTCCTCTTTTTAAAATCCCCTGCTGCAGCATTGAACTGTTCCAGGTAAAACAGAAAGAGTAGACCTGATAGTGTGGCAGATCTAGTGTAGCACTGTCTGTCTTCTGCAATGCAACTGTATTTCTCCTTATCTCTCTCTCTCTCTCTCTCTCTCTCTCTCTCTCTCTCTCTCTCTCTCTCTCTCTCTCTCTCTCTCTCTCTCT
>JAOVYW010064443.1:0-10446 GCA_025775045.1 Hiodon tergisus
TGTGTTGAAGAACAAAATTACTTCATTTAAGGCATCAAGACTAGAGGGTTAGGGTTAGGGTTAGGGTTAGGGTTAGGAGGCGGAATGCAAAACAGGCCGCTGCTCCCAGTCACCTACCTGAGAGGTTTACAGTGCTATAAGTGAACTAATCTTACCCATTTCTACTGTAGAATCCTGTCCTTATGAATACAATTTGATCAGATTACATTAAACCTAACCAGCTGAGACGATGATTATGCTGATGACCAAAAGGCTTGATCCCGAAGGACTATGCTTCCCAGTCAGATAAATAAAGAAGCTCATTTGGTAACAAGACACGACCATGCACACCACACAACGACATTGTAGGGTTAGGGTCGGGGTTGGGGTTTGCTTTGTATCACTTCAGAGACCCTTTGCGTTTCTGTATTCACATCCTTTAAGCTGGAAGGGGGTGGGCTTCCATGTTAGGTCATGTTTTCTAGCCGGTTTTCATCCTGAGCAATTACAGGGGATGGGCATGTTTCAACAGAGGCAAATTCATGCCATTGCTCACAGCTAATACAGTACCTTATTTAAACATTGTACTTTCAAGGGTTGTTTGAGAGAGATCAAAAAAAAAAAAAAACACACCATAACAATATACTGGCTCTTATACTCGGGCACACTAACACACCCAGTGTTACAGAATCCCTGTCTTGCACAACACTGCCCACGTCACCACAGGCAGAGTTGTCAGAGAGGGTAGGGAGAGGCTGCCACAGAGTGTAGGGTTTAAATGCCACTCATGTGCCCCAATCCTGTAATCTCAGGATTGGAGAAGAGGAGAAAAAAAAAGGGCACAAAACCAAAAACAATGGGATTGCACAGACTGCCTCACTGGATTCACAGAGAGCTTAGGTTTCAGTTGAAATTTAACTAAAGAAACAGTTGCTCACTACTGGACACTACACAGAAAGTTTAAAGAGGAAAAAAATTAATCTCTCTGGTCAGCATTTTAAACAAACTATATTCTTTAAATAAATAACAAAAGCACAGTATTGATTGGAAAATATTCTTGGTAATATAGATTTCAAAGTAAAGTTGCATGAATAACATAACATTAAAGTTCAGATTGAACCAAGAATTACTGACCTGACCTACTGCCAAACTTCAGGTAGAATACCGGATGTGTCATGGCTTTGGTGGAGCTATATCACCAAATATGCTGCCCCAGGGCTAACTCAGCAAGCTGTGGACCCCACCCAGGCCTTAGTGTAGTCACAAACATTCCTGCAGCGCCGCGGGCCAGTTGGAAGGAAGCCTGGCCACTCCCACTGTGACTAACTACACAGCAATGTCCCATAGCAAGTGTGTGTCTGTGTGCCTGTGTGTGTGTGTCAGCACCAGGACCACAGCCATGTCCCCTACTCTCTCTCCATCTGTGTGTGTGTGTGAGTGCGCGCGTCTGTGTGTGTGTGTGAGTGAGTGCGCGCGTCTGTGTATGTGAGAGCGTGTGTGTGTGTGTGTCAGCACCAGGACCACAGCCATGTCCCCTACTCTCTCTCCTTCTGTGTGTGTGTGAGTGAGAGTGTGTATGTGAGAGCGTGTGTGTGTGTGTGTGTGTGTGTCAGCACCAGGACCACAGCTGTGTCCCCTACTCTTTCTCCTTCTGTGTGTGTGTGTTTGTGTGTGTGTGTGTGTGAGAGAGAGTGTGCGCGTGAGTGTGTGTGCATCTGTGTCCCCTACACTCTCTCCTTCTGTGTGTATGTGAGAGTGTGTGTGTGTGTGTGTGTCAGCACCAGGACCACAGCTGTGTCCCCTACTCTTTCTCCTTCTGTGTGTGTGTGTGTGTGTGAGAGAGAGTGTGCGCGTGAGTGTGTGTGCGCGTCTGTGTCCCCTACACTCTCTCCTTCTGTGTGTGTGTGTCAGCACCAGGACCACAGCTGTGTCCCCTACTCTCTGTCCGTCTGTGTCTGCGAACACTGCACAATAGTTCCTCAACTTCAAATAAAGTTCCTTATCATTACTTGCTACAGTAATCTTGTGGATGATCCATCAAGATTGTGGTAACTTTTCTCGTATTCACTGTGGGTATCTTGTGCAGGAGAGAGACACACATTCAAAAGAGCTGTAATAAAGACGCATGGTTTTTCCGCGGATATCCCCGTTTTTATTTTGTTCTAGATTATAGTCTTTAGGTAGCTACATCAGAATATCATCTTATCCATCAAGCAGTTTAAAAATTCACTTTTCCACTTCAGGGTGTATTTCATGAGGTTTCAACAGCGTTCACACCAAAGTCTTCGGAAAATTAACAAAAGTGTGGTTTGGTTATTGGCTTGTTTTCTTTCATCTTTTACAACAGGGCTTCTTTGTATGCAATTAAGTATTTTTTTCATAAACTGGAATTTCTCGGCCACTGAAATGCTTTTCAATTTGAGCAAAATGACCTTCTTATCCAGCAAATTAAGCACAGCTGTTCTCATGCTTGTCTCCTTAAAGCAGTTTCTTCAGGTCATAGATTTCTCTTGACTGCAGTCAACAGTTTTCACATGGACTCAATTGAGAAACCATGTGGGATAAAAAAACAGTTTTCCCAAGTACCAATGGTCAACGCGTCTCAACTTAATGGCATAAATCGAGAAAATGGAATCTAAATTACATCCACGCTTCTTAGCTGCAATGGTTTTAATAAAAATTGAACCCCAGTATAATTACACAGATAAATCAAATAACTGATTACTCATTCACTCAAAATTGGGCAGAAGCGGGGAAAGAAAAAAAGTTCTGGGAATGAAATGGCTAGCCTACCGAAATGGACACGAGGATTCAGGGAATATACATTTTGTTAGATGGTTCTGATTGGTTCATAACAAAGGAAGGGGGTACCCAGGAGGTGGAGGGATGAAGAAGGGGCAGTGTTTTTTTAAACTGGCTGGACCAGAATGCCTAAAGAGGGGGTGATATATAAGAACGGGACACTGACACTCCCAGAAGTCCCAATATCAGTATGCCGGGTTTGTGTTTGGTTCTGTTGCACATGATTTTTCAGAAAGCACAAAGGTTTACATGGATTGATCAGTGTCACCAAAGCTACCTTTCGCCATCATCTAAATGTTCAGCCTGTGTGAAAATCCTAAAAATAAATAATAGAATATATAACATAGAAAGTCCTCCACCAAACATATCCATAAGACGTAGAGAAAATGTGGATAGAAGACAACCAGAGGAGTTTGGAAATTTATTGTATAAGTAAATATAAAGAGAAACCCCCCCACCCTACCTCCATTGATTTTCAGTCGTTAAAGGTGCTTTCCTATGACCTGGCGCACATGTGATTGGCCGATAGTGACCTGGCGCTCATGTGATTGGCCGATAGTGACCTGGAGCAGGACACAACCAGCAGAATGTCTCTCAGCTTGTAGCCAACAAAGTGTCTCCTACCAGCTTCCTTGTGTCTGTGGGGGGAGGGTCGCCTCTCTATGATCGGTACTACAGACAAGCTTTTACATTCATTATGAAGCAGTTTGCTTTAGTTTTGATAAAACGTATTCTTGGTTCTGTTGTAAATTACAACGTCAGGGGGTTTCCTGCAGCACAAGGCTTTGCAGCACTGATATTCGTCTTTCTGATATTAGTGTCCGCCCTGTGACAACCTCGACAATGCAAAATACCTTTCTAAATTTACATCCAAATACTGCTCCCTCCAGCATCTGAAGCATCTGTTTGGAACAGCTCACATGAATGCCACATGTCATTCAGTAAAGGAAAATAAAAAGCACAAAAATCACACGACTGACTGAATGTGTAAAATCAGTACTCATTTAATCAAAGGGAATAATAAAAGTGAAATATATATAAAACAGTTTTCCAGGTTTTCATATAAATTTAAAGAGTAAGGTCAGCCGAAATCCAGCTAATCTGGTTTATATACTAGAAAAGAGGCTCCGATTTAAAAAAATAATGCTAATTCAGAAGTTTTAGTGATTATTTAATATCACTTCCATTAAATGGTTGATAACTATGTATTAATGCACTACAGCAAAAACAAATACAAACTTTAAAGCATTGTTGGTTGACAAAGCGAACCAATCAAAAAATTAAGCCTGACAAACTTGTCTCACGTTCTCTGCTGTGTATTCTGTTACAGCAGGGTTAGATTCTATACGAAGAACAGAAACAAAGCACATTTTCATATTCAGAGGCCTTAAGTTATAGTGAAGCTTAAGTTATAGTTTATAAGTTAGTTTAAGCTAGAGATAGTACAGGGCCCAGGATGTCGAGTAGCAGGTTTATTTTTATCTTTTTTTTGGCGTGGAGATGCTGTTGTGGGTAAGTAGTCTAACAGAAAGCCAATTCTCTATCAGGAACACTTAATGCAGAGTTGGAGAGAAAGCAAAAAGACAGACCAAGAACTTTGCCCACTTAAAGTCTTCATTTATTATTCGGCACTTAATAAAGACGAGACGGAAGTGAGAGCCGTCAGCTCGTGTCAGACGCTGTCCCATTCCACCCCTTGTCATGCACTCTTATCTTTATGGTGGAATTACGACTGAAATACCTGAAGACCTGACAGAGTGAAAGATACCAGAACCCCGCCTCCCCAGTCAGCCCTATCCTATTTAACGCGCAGCTGGAATGTAAGTTTTTAATGATCATATTCTTGTGGGTAAACGCTAGTCTTCTAATCTGTCAAAAACACAGTATAGCACTGTGCACTTCTACACTTATCTGCAGGCACCACATTCCCTACACAGTCATACAGTCCTAATGCATTAGCGTCCCACTTCCGATACTTCCAGCACATTGATGGATTAAATGCCTTTTTAAGGTTACAAATACTATACATTTTAAGAAATATGGGTTATATTTCCCTCCCAAAAGAGTATTGTCTAATCCAGTGTTCTCATATCCCTACCTACTTGCTCTAAAAAATAAATGCGTTTTTTACTTTATAGTCCAGTGTCCACAAAAAAAAACAAAGATTTCAGCCAAAACAAAACCATAGCCTTGTGAGTTATTCCATCACACATTAGCTTCCACTTGAAACCGTAAAGTAATTTTCCATGAATAAATTAAGCACCCGTTTTGATTTATACTCAACAAAACTAAATTGTAATGTAAACTTTTACAGGGTAGGTATTTTCGAATGGTTAGTAAATGTCAGCCAACTTGCTAGTAAGTTTTGTCAAGCTATAGGGAGCATATCTGAGCCAATGAAAAACTTAGCTATATCAACGTGTTCAAGTAAATTCCTGAAAAGAGTGAGGGCCAATAGAAGGGTAGCAGTCGCCCTCAAAATGAAGTGTAACCTCTTGGGATCAGTGCTCAGGCTTCCTGCACCAGTGTTTCGACGCCAGGATTAAAAGAGCACATTGAATGAACAACAAGACACATTGAGTAACTGAAATAGCTGGGGTGACCATTGCGAGAGAAAAATCTTTATAGATATTTATTGTTGAACCCCTTTCCCAGTGACTGAAAGCCTACTTCTGCATACTGTCAGAGACTAAACTTTATTAAACTCATTTGTGATATTAAAAGAAGTCTAACAGCGGGTCACATGAAGTGATAACTGGTCCTCTTAGTAGCCTTTCCTCCAGTTACCTTAATCTCAATGATTAGCTATGAAAAACTTAGCGACCAAAACTCAAGCTTTCTATGCTAAACTGCAAATGCTGTAAACGAGTATAAAAATTCAGTTTCATATTACAGCCTGATCAACATTAAACAAACATTTATACTAAGAGATATATAGAAATCAATGCACGATGGTAACTACTCAAGTTTAACAAACATATGTTTGTGTAGGCATGTTTTACTAAAGAGTGTGTGTCTGTGTTATTGTATGAACAATGGCCTTCAAGCAATCACTGTTCACAGGGTCCTTCTCTTCACAGATACCTAGTTATGGTTAACAGGGCACAAACTAACTTCAAAATAAGAAGACAAAGACAAATAAAGTAGGAACGGGGTCGACTAGGCCGGTTGCAGATATTAGAATTGGGTTGTTCCGTTCAGCCTAGTTTTAAATTGGGATGTTCAGTCTAGCTTTGAAGAGCATTTGCTCACATGACGGGCAAGGCATTGAAAGGAAATAACCCACTAAGGACAAGCATGACCAGCGGCACCAGCTACAAAATCAAAACTATTACTATTATTAATTTTAGAGGCATTTGTCATTTGATATAGCAAGTACGCACATAAAAATATGGCAGCCCTAGGCAAACCCAGCACTGTTTGTACACATCAGTAAATACAAGCCACGCCACAAATGTCTGCCAAGAAATGTGTCTGGCCCAGTGAATAGTGGAGTGAGTGACAGACTGCTGTTGAGTCTATTCCAGACAGCCATTACAATGGATCGTCTTGCTCAATAAAGTACTACTGCATTTTTTCCAGCGCATAAAACTAGCCAGTTACAATACAAAACAACAGACCTGGATATGTGTACGTAGACAAAAAAATACTGTAAACACAGCAACTTTGTATGTGCACTTTTACTGACATTTCTCATATTATCATTGGTGATGCATTTCAAAACTATGATGCTATGCTACGGAGTTCCCTTTCATTCAGATGAACACTTGGCATAGATAATCAGTTTTAGGAACATTAGTGGTTATTCAAAAAGGTGCTCAACTACCCCTCTAGAAAACAAAGAAATATACTTAACCCAATTAGTTTGCATAACAGAGTCTCATCAGTTCATACAAACGTCAGGCACAAACTAAAACCACCAAGACTTAACAATCGAGAACAAAATAGCACTGTTTTTTTAGAGAGTAGCCCCTCCTCCATTTATGACCTTTTGGTTGCGGAGGCCAACCTTCAGCATGCCTGAAACTGAAGGGGGACGTGTCCGAGAGACACCCTCACACCTCGGGCCCACACCAACCCTCTCCCCTAAATCTGATCTAGGCAGCACACAGCTACCGTGCCTTTACACAGAAGGATGCAAGTGTCCATCCATTTTCAGAAACTGTTAATTCGGTTCAGGGTCTCAGATGTGCAGAACCCTAACCCAACAGGCAGGGAACAGCCAAGCAGGACAGTAGACCATCACAGGGCCAATTTGGCACACACCAACCGGAGCACCTGAAGGACAAGACAATATGCAACTGTATTTTATGCAATTGTTTTGTTTCCATAACCATGTTACTTTGTGGTTATTTCAAAGTCTTCACCAAATTTAAAAGTATGGAAGTCTTCGAACATAAATACACCTTTGCATTACACATCTACATCAAAACAGATTCATCAGCAAAACAAAAAAGTATTTTATCCAGGTCATTTATTATCCTTATTTCTACTGACACAATGGCGGTACCAACGATCAACACAGGTCACCCACCAAAACTTGGCGACTAACTTCATACACTAAGCACCAGAAAATCGGTCGTTTCAGTTAATCAAGTTGGAATCCATATAAAACACAACCTACTTTTTTTGTTTAAACCTGAAAATATCCCGATGACTGGTTCTATCAAATAGAGGGTGGATCTAGCCACTTAGTTTACTTGAAGAGTTTGGGTGTGGCATAGAAAGTGCGTATTCGTCAACCAAGTAACTAACTAATAAGTACAACATGAACGTGTTAGCGGAAACGGCAATGCGTTTGCTGTACAGTTAAATTTTTATTTTCGACACATTCGTCTTTAAAATAGACTATAGCCAATTGATTTATCTTTTCGCTAACATTTTCTTTAACACAAACCAGCAACGTAGAGTTATATATGGACATGGAGTTTTGGTGTGTCGTTGTCCTACTTTTTCCTTCGTGAAAAAGCTTGCTTCTCCCCTCTGCGCTTCTAAACCTGGTTTCAATTAGCAAGTCTTTCCAAACCACTGCATTCCATTACCCCCCACCCTACCCATCCCCCCCTCTCCACACCCTGGCGAGGATCCCAGGTTGAGAAAAGGAAAAAATGCTAAGAGAGAAAGTTACCCAAACCCCACCCATGCGGAGCCGTGCAAAAAAGTTTTGATTTTGGCGACATCGAATATTCGCCTACAACCAAAATTCTTAGCGAACTATTAAAAACGTTTTTCCCCCCTACAACAACTACTCACTTTATACAAATATTGTTTATAAAGAAAACACGTGTAAGATTTTTTTTTTTTCATCGTATAGAGCTAGCTGTGTTTAAGCTAACTTTTGCAGGGTTTTGTCATTTTGAGCAACTTGGGTGCGCACCCTTCGGTATAGTAGGGAGTGTCCACGCCCAATATTCACATAACAGCTAAATGACAAGCTATTAAAATAACGCAGTAGATTAATATATAAACTAAAATAAAATGAATACAACAGGGTTTAAAAGTACATTTTTATTTATTTTTCCTGTGAAGCACATCCACGTTGCAGATCTGTAAACCACATAATGATTATGGTGGAATTGGGGACTACAATTAGGGTTTGTTTGGATTCTCGTATTTCTTTTATTGTATTAGATTACAACCAATCCTAAATCAAAATTACTTTATTTCGAATCAAAAGTTGATTAACCACTGCCAAACCTCTCAAACATGGTAATCCAATAAAGTGCGCAGTGAAAAAACGTATAACTAGTGCGGGCTAAACGTTGTAGAGCTACTCAATGCGGTTTTCGAATGTTTACGATTACTAAGCGTTAGTAAACTGGTGGAATAACGCGCAGCAGAAAACAGCTCCCACGAGTAGGCGATACACGCCTTCTTTTACAAATTACAAAACTTCGAGAAAAGCGCGTCCAAGTTACGCAAAACGCATCATATATATGAATAGTTACTGCTCATCTATAAACAAACAATTAACATATTCATGCTGCGATTTTTACACGTGAGAAAAAACGATAAGTTCTATCGGATACCACCCAAGAAACTGCTACAAACACACTTCAAAAACGCCAAACGGTGATTTGCACACTTACCTATGTGCAGTCCCTGCTGCCAAAAGTTTCAACACATCTGTCTCGGCATCCTCCGCCCCTTGTATTTCGTTCTTGATTTGCTGCGAACTCAAAACCCAAAAAGCAGTACTCTTGAAAACCAATGCTTTAAAAAAAGTCACACTTGTCTGCTTACTACTTATTTTCCTTCCTTCAATTGACTAAGTATCTTTTTTCTCTCTCTCTCTCTCTCTCTCTCTCACTCTCTCTTCTGGTTTGCGTGGCTGATACTCCGGGCTGTGGAGAACGCTTGGGCATGGGTAGGGCAGACTTCATGAGTTTAGGGAAGGGCGGGAGGTAATATACTGCGAAGTAGGGAGTGGCCCTTTGCTTTTTTAGTTCAGCCCACCCAAAACAGAATACACGCACGCAGCTCACAGTGACACATCACACAAAAAGAGTCTAGTTTAATGTGTAAGTGCTTCAGAAATGTAGCCCGCGTAACATTCGATAAACTGATTTTAGGTACTGGACTTGATGCCCAATTATTCGTTACCGAAACTTTAATTGCTTTAGTAACGATCGTTTATGGTCATCCTGATTATTTTTCGACGATTTATAAAAATGTAATTCTCAATTATTGTGTAATGTGAAAAGTGTATCTGTAAAATTACACAACACAAACAAATTACAATTTGACAACATGTGATGACCACAAAAAACCCTAATATAGTCCGTTGTGTATGAATGCAGATTACCTAGAAGATCAACACAACACAACAACTTAATAAATGTCTCGAATTAACAGAATGGTAACAAACAGCTATAAACTTGCATTGCGCTGTACGGTCGTTGGTTTAAATTTAAATGTTTTGATTAATATTTTGCAGGCAAGTAAACATGATTTAATTAGCTCTAAAATTACTCGGTTTCAATCCAATCTGACTCATGAAAATAGGTAGCAAAGGGCAGAGAAGACATCAAATTTCCCTCTGGGCTCTATTCTAGATGCAACAGTGGCCAAAAAGGATTCCCCAGTACTTTCTCGAGAGGAGGAAGCCCCCGTGGAAGCCCCCGTGGAAGCCCCCCGTGCATCGCCTCAGCTCTGGTGCTGCCCAGTTTCTGCTCCACCTTAAGTACTGGTGTTATTGCACACCACAGTAGCTTACACACAGGGAATGGGGGAGGACTGGTTGTATTAGAAATGCGGAATATATAAATATTAATATCAAGGGTATCAATGCAGTTCAGCAATCTGTCATTTAAGGTAATATTTATGCAAATGTTCACAGAAAACAATAATTAAGGAGAAAAAGGCCAGTAAAGGTCTATAGGCTTGAATCAATCTGAGGCTTGAATCAATCTGAGGCATGAATCAATCTGAGGTTTGAATCAATCTGAGGCATGAATCAATCTGAGGCTTGAATCAATCTGAGGTTTGAATCAATCTGAGGCATGAATCAATCTGAGGCTTGAATCAATCTGAGGCATGAATCAATCTGAGGCTTGAATCAATCTGAGGCATGAATCAATCTGAGGCATGAATCAATCTGAGGCTTGAATCAATCTGAGGCATGAATCAATCTGAGGCTTGAATCAATCTGAGGTTTCATCAGCC
>JAOVYW010064465.1:0-34746 GCA_025775045.1 Hiodon tergisus
ACTTACAGATTCCTCATACTCGTCTAATATCCAAAGAAGGCAATTGGAAAAACAAACAGAATGGGAATGCCAAAATCCGGAATATTATGTTTTGGAATGTGTCCTTTTGTATGTTCCATAGGGTGTCATTTTATAAATAAATAACTTGAACAAGACACGGAATGGTTTGATGCTTTTCGATCTTGTGGTAAATTGAAATCTCATGCAGAGGTGGTTGCATTAATCGTACTGAGAATGTATTCTACTTCAACCATTCTTATCAGTTAGCATTATTTCAAATATCGACAGGTTATTAAAGGCTTGGAGCCCGTTGGAGTTTTCAAAGCAACTGGAGCGTGCTAGGTCACCCTCTAGTCAGGGCATTTACCAAGGGCCGTTGTCTGGGTAACTGGGTACAGCTGCCGGGTACTGTGGCAGACTGGGGCCACTAGAGATGGTGTTGAAGCCAGCATCCCTAACAGGGGCACTCTTCCAGGCTCCACTACTCCACTCCTCCTGTGCACGCTGCAGACTGCCCCCACCCCCGCGGTACAGGCGGTGAACCTGTGGAGGACAGGCAGGTCGTTTAACACAACACTGTGTGGGAGGTGTCTGTGCACTTGCTTTCGTCAGCTACAGGAGGTGTACGAGACTCACCCTGATGAGAACCAGCCCCATCAGCACTGCCACCAGAGTGAAAAGCAGGGCCGAGATTAGCATCACCACAGCTGAGCCCACGTTATAGCTGAAGAATAGCACCGCAGCAATCCAGCCACTGGGGCCCGCGGCACAAGTAGTTATAAGGGACGAGGAAAGAGGACCGAAGGTGAGCTTTTTTTGTCCATAGTCATAGCTTACAGAAAGCACACACAAGCTAACAGTAAAGTTTCACAGTGGTTTTAGCATCTGATGAACTGCAGTCTGTTCCCCCATTCCCCTGCACACCCACCAGGCACCCCAGCCAGAGATTCCCACTGCCTGGATGATGACGATAATGCACTGAAGGAAGAAGATGAAGAAAAAGGCCATGAAGTTGAAGGAGCTGTCCGCCCTGTAGGGACAAAGCGTCAGGTCTGATTTAAATACGTGAGCAAGTATAGGTTGGCATGTGTGCATGTGTGTGTGTGTGTGTACTTTCAAATGGCACTTACCGGAAAGCCTTATACAGAGGACGGAACCAGCAGGTGTAACTGCAAGGGCTGAAGAGCACTAGCCAGAGCAGGGACAGGCCAAAATTAACCCCACTACCCCCGCCTGCCCACCAGGCTATACATGACACCACATTCACACATAGTGTGGCTGAGTAGACTACAGGAGAAAGGACAAAGAGATGCCATAAGACAGAAAGTCGCATAGACATTTATTATTGAAGTTCCCACAGAACTAGCCAATCCTCTCTCACTGTGTTACTCACAGATCCACAGGTTATAGACCCGGCGAACAAGCTGGTGGTGCTGGGGTGGAATCTCCTCCTCGATGTTATGATAGAAGCAGGGCTTTATGGGTAGGATGCTAGGCAGCGGGGGGAAGTTGTTAACCCGCTCTGAGAAAAGACACAGAGACCCGAGGGGTGAAGAGAAAGGTATATTTCAGATATTCTGTGGTAGTCAGATACGTTTTTAAAATCAGTGCCATCACCTCAGACTCACCTGCCATTTTGAAGTGTATCTGTCGCGTCAAATCTTTCAGTCTCTGTATAGCTATATATATATATACGAATAGAGAAAGATGTCAAGAGTGCCGTCCTATTAAATGAGATGTTTTATGCACCGAGCAAATCATCACAGACCAGAACAAGGGGAGTTCCTATTTCACAATTAAGTCCTCAATAAAAAATTATTTTTGATTTCGTATTAAATAATGCAGTTTTTTTAATAGCACATGGAAATAAATAAATGTCTTAGAAACTTTTTTCTTCGTTTTTCTACCTCTAACTTTACACAAACACATTAATTGGAAGATGGCTTAGGTATCCTATTGAACTACTTCAACAAACTAAATGTATCTTAATAAACATAGATCTCTGGGTCAATCTGGAGCTAACATGTCTTATTACATTTTTAAAAATTAGTTATGATTGCATTTCTTTATATCGTGTACTGAAATAACTGTTAAATACCCTTTCTTGGGGACAAAACAGCAACCAATACCCTTCTATTTACAAGAGTGTTGCCTTATCCACTACACACGCCGCCCCGTTTTTCACAATTTTTTTCCTATAAGTTTTAATTTAAATGTGCTTCTGAGCACGAGCAAAACGTCATAATAATATCAACAATAGTAATTTCAAGAAGAAAAACCTCTAATATTTGCGAACATGTTTTGATATCACGAACTTAAATGAACTGGCTTTACTGGTTTTACGATTCAACAAGTTATTAATTTTTCAAAGATTTTTTTTTAAATAGCAAACGTCTGCAAAGATGACCTTGTTATTAAAATTGAACATTTAAACTAATTGGGGAAAAAGCATATCAAGAAACGCAATTATAATAGATTTTAAAAAGATATTCAGCCATAATTAGAACTGTTTTAGATTACTGGACCTACCTGGAGCGAAAGCTCGTACTACATGATGGTTAGTAGTGTTGGACGGCTAAATGTCTTTTATATAAACTCGCATGTCTTTATTTACACAACAAAAAGTGTGTTGTTATATAGAGGTTTTCTAACTAATCGGAAGCTTGAGCTGTCCAGTTTTATATGGCGAACTAACGTTAGATAGGAAGAGCATCTCGAACTGGTTCTGTATGGTTGAATAGTAAAAAATATATAAACACACATTTTCAGATGAGAAAATACCATTACCTCTATGTTAGATTTTGTCGACGCGATTTGTAGAAGTTGTGCCACTAGTAATGTAAAAATGTAGACCTATATCTTAATAATTTAGGTACCTCAGAACTGCTTACTCCAGATCGGGATACGCCAGCCCTGCCCGTTAGTCATGGGAAAATAGCTGTCTGTACTGTGGGGGTTGTAGTCCTTATAAGGTTTCCACCGGTTCCTATGCTTCGTTTAATTTGTGAATTTCGAACTACAGGTCCCAGTTTAAATGAACGAAAGGCGTGTGAGGGCGTGAAATTGGAATATCGGTTGACTCCTGCCGTCTTTCCAACGCTGGCACTTAGCGTCCACTGTACCGTGCGGATTTGGTTTAAAACTGTATAATAGTGGCAGTGTTGTTAAATAATATGACTAACTCAGATCAACCCAGAATTGTCATAAAACAACAAGGAATAGATTATTCTAAACATGTTTGAATGTTGATAGTTAGAATTGAAAATAGTTATTGAATATAAAAGGGTTCAAAAAGTGGTGGTGTGGGACCCTACAACTTGGATGTCGGAGAGGATGTCTTTCGAAGTTGGTGGTTTCAGTTAAATGAATGAATATACTTGCACATTCTGACTTTGCAAAGAGGTATTGATCCTTGACTAACAAATAGTAATGTCTTCACTTTTGGCAGCATAGTAAGAAAGTAATGCCATACCCTCTGTTTTTTAAATACATTGCATTATTATTAATTAGAACATGGTTTGTTGAATTCATGGAAATAATTTGAACAAAACATTTAAAAATGTAAACATGTAAAAATGTTTCTTAGTTTATGACTCCATATGGATTAAACCCTCAAGATGAATTGTGCCGCATGTAAACATGGGATAGGTTAAAATGTGGGTCCAGAGAAAATAAAATGAAGGGGGCATGTTTAGCTGAGCGTCTCAATATTCTCTAGAAGCTCTGGGTAGTTTGTTGCTTACTGACACGTGAATATGGTTTAATTAGCGTCTTGAGTAAAAATTTTCCCTGGGTCCTTGTTTGAAATCGATATGTTTTCGTTTTTTAAAGGGGAGTGGTTTCGAAGTGACCAACCATATTCGTACGTTTGGCAAAGAATAAATAGCTACGAAACAAATGCCATGAAAATGTGTCACATGACCCCAAACAACAAACACAAAAACATATTCCAATCATAGCATATTCCAATCTTGCGTAGTGAAAGTAGCCCACAAACTAAGATATCTTCTTATATCATGGAATATTTTACTGAAGCGAATATCCCAATGACAAGATCAAATGCATGGTATTTGCTTTGGTAACAAAATTAGATTTTTACTGATATCGATACAGCAAAATCGATGTTTGGTATAAAAGTCACATTTGCATTTATGTTTTTTCCATATATTTAATTAATGGTAGTAAATGGTAGTAACGTTAGTGACGATGGTCACGGAAAGCGAGTATACAAAATACAAGCTTTTATTCAGAGCAGTTTTTTTACACTGAACTGTGTTTAACGAACAGTGGGAACTTTTGTCAAGCATACCATTTAAAAAAAAATATATTTAAATTTTGTCACAGAAACCACATAGCAATCATTTAAAACCTAACTAGTTTTCGACTACTTACAATATTAAAGAGAGATACATCGGGCACTATGCAATTACTCTGCTAACATTCTTTGACATTTCATGCGGTTGAAATTTGCCTAAGTCAATTAAAAGGATAGTAAAGTAGTTTAAATGCGTCATTTTCATTCGCTAACTTGACAACCAGTGTAGCTAGCAGTATATCCATTAATACAAGGCTGGAAGGAATGTCGCTGTATTTAAAAATCAATCTGACAATGCAACATTAGTCAGATTTAAGATAATTAATGATTCAAATATTTCTTCTTTTCGTGTAAAAGTAAGTTGCGATTTTCAATTTGATTATCGTGAAAATAAAATAATCTTGAATAACGTTAATTAACATTATAGGTTAGATTTATTTTACCGTTTACACATAACACGATATTATTGGTGGAAGAAAGTGAACGACTGGGGAATTTGCCAATCGGTAGCTTAAAGATGGGAGGAACTTCCGTTCTGTAACCCCGAGAGTTGCAGGAAGCTGCAGTCTAACTCAGCCGCCGTCTCCCGCTGTAGTGGGGTAAGAAACAGGTCTCGTGTCGGCCTGAAGACGGATCGATAACTAGACACATACAGGACGTCAAAGTTGAAAATACTGAACGGAGGGTCAGAAGGACAGCAACATGCCACACAATTTCAGCCCCGGCGACTTAGTTTTTGCCAAAATGAAGGGGTACCCCCACTGGCCGGCCCGGGTAAGCCTGCATCGCACCGCGGGGTCCTAGAGATTGGAGGCGGTTGAGGCGCAAGGGGGAGCGGCGTGGAACCTGGGGGTTGACACTGGCAGAGAGCAGTATGGTTTAACAGTAGGGTACTGAATTGCTTCGTGTGGTGCAGTTGTGTATTCTTCGAATATTCCAAATAGTTGGTTTGTCGTTAGATAGTTACCGTTCGCACGAAATCAATAAGTATAGTCAAGTTTCGTTATTGACATTAAAGCACACCGTTGCGCGTTCCATCTTTGTCTTTAAGGTATTGAGTACACCATTCCTTCGTTGCCAATTTTACAGGGTGGATAAACATGATTGTAGTCTGTTTGTAGTCCTGAATTGACTACAATTTAAACTTTTTGATAGGACCGAATTCATTAAATATGTATTCCGTCTTTCAGTAATTGTGTAATAGCATTCCCCCGCTTGTATGTACCTGAGATACCATTTAATCGAATTATTATTGCTATTGACATAACGTGCAGTTTTAGACATTTATGTAGGTGTATTTATACATCAAATTATAAATAACTTTACGATTATACTGTAACATGAAGTAAGTTGTGTTTCCTGTAGTCACATAAACCTGTTACCCAAATCATGTCCTGGACAGCTGCTCTTAAAGGTGTGTTGTTAAACAGAACAGTTTAAATGGCCATGGGGGGAGGTATATGTTCCCTGACTCTCACTCCCTTTCTCAGATAGAGGATGTGGCTGAGGGGGCAGTCAAGCCACCACCCAATAAAATCCCCATCTTCTTCTTCGGGACCCATGAAACGTGAGTACTTATCCAACTGCCTGAAAATGGCAAATCACCTAGCATTGGTTTAAATTGGTTTGAGTCACGGATGCACGAATCTTGGTGAGGATTTGACTGACCCTTGTACTCTTTGGTTTTTATACTGATTGACACCTCATGTTGCTACCCGTTTGAAATATAATTGATATGATTGATAATTTATTTTACTCTTATTAAATTTAAAAAAACTATTAGACAGAAGTGTCATAATTTAACAAGTTTTAGTATTACAGAGTCAAGATCATGGATATCTGATTTGTGAAATTCGGGAAATTTTTATTTGACATTTCAGAGGTTTGTTTTTAGTGCAGCAGAACTTGGATTCAGCAGATTCATTTAAAATAACAGTAATTGATTGTTCTCTCTGATTGTATCAGAAATATGTGTTAATTGTTTTGGCTTTTTTGTTCTTGTTGCCATCTAGGTTTCTGTCTAGGTTTCTTAATGTTAGCAATTTGTTGTGGAATTAAGAATACACTAATCTTGTTAACTGTGATGTTAAATTGGGTTCCACTGTATCATAGTCACACAAAAGTATTAGTTGAAAAGGCCTCTTTAAACAAAGTTTAAATTTTCTTAGAGACCTGCTACTCTTCCTTTCAAATTTGGTTGGTTTGTGAGATGATGGGTAAGGTAGATATGCGCTTCCGTCACTAGGTGGCGTCAAAACATAAAACAAGGTTGTTTTTATGTGGAAGTATATAAACAATGATCTATTTTAGGAATAACTTTATTTGTATATTGCTGATACAGTTGATATTCCAAATGTGTCCGTTATAACAAATCTCTCATCACTGAATACTTTCGTATTATCTTACTGCATTTTTTTGCGCTAGCTATTTTTTGTAATTGTCTGTTGAATGAGGATTTGCATTTGTAACTTAAGTTGCATTGTATTATATGTACGCACTATACACGTTATATTTTACATTATGCTTATATTTTATATGAAATATTTCTCAAAATTTAACCAATGCTATGTTTTTATTGCTCAGTAAGAAAAAAAGGAATAATTATGTAATTGCTTGTTTCTTGAAATGATCAGTTCCCTCAAAGAAAATCAAAATTATAATGTAGAAAATCTTTGTCACAAATGTACCTTTGTGTTTAACCACGTACCATTAATGATGGAGTGTTGTTCCCAAATTATAATCATAGAAATTACCCACCTTGGAAAAACTTTTTAAAATGATCAACTTGTCTTGCTACTGAACGTGAAGCTTCAAAATGGTTGTTATTTTGTGCATATCTGTGCTTATACTTAATTTTATGCGTTATGCCAACTACTTCTTTATAGGAAACTGCATGATGCTATTGTCAAAACATAAAAAAAAATCGATCTTCTTCCTGATATGATTCACAAGTTATTTATGAAAAGGGGATCAACGCGTGAAGTCACAGTGCTAAAGACTGACACTCTGATACTGGAATCTTGATTTGAGGTATACTGCACGGATAGGGTCATCCATGCCGGTGACATGATAACGACGTGCTGTGAATATAGTTTCACTGCTGTTTTTAATCTCCCTTTCAGTGCCTTTCTTGCGCCAAAGGACCTGTTCGCCTACGAGAAGTACCGCGAGCGCTATGGGAAGCCCAACAAGAGGAAGGGTTTCAATGAGGGATTATGGGAGATCCAAAACAACCCACACGCGTCCTATACCATTCCAGCAGTAAGCCGCCCCTCGCTGCCTACGGCAGACTCCCTCTTATCTCTTTTACATTTGTCAAGCCCGCTTTTGTAACACACACACACACCTCGGTCTGCCTAACCATTCCCTGTGCTGTCGGATTCCATCACACAGATAAACCTCCCTCCTGCCGCCTGGCTCTTGGCGGTTAATAACTGTCAGTGGTGAACTATACTTTGGAGACTTCTGTCTCTTTATTCTTAATTTTTTAGATGCTATTTTGTGGTAGAATCCAGATTAATTTTCCTTCTTTCAGTGCAACAGGACCCATGGTGGCAGTTCGAGAGTTCTTGCCTTGCCCTGATCCTCCACTGTATAAACGTTAATTCAGATTACTTTTCTTTTGTTGTCCACTCAGCCAGCCAGCTCTTCTGACAGCGAGGCAGAGGGCAATGAATCAGGAAGCGATGCGGAAGGGGCAGCAGTGGTGCCCAGCAAAGCGGACTCGGGAAGTGAGGTTGATTTCGACTCTGGCAGCGAGGATCAAGGTCGAGGAGGAGTGAAAAGGAAAGGCCCTGCCGCTAAGGTGACCGCGACGCCGTCCCACGCTGTCGTCACCGTCCTGGTTTCTGCTCACTGACTACTGCCGGTTTTGCGTTATCAACGAGGTTTTGCGTGGTTTGGTTAAAGAAATATCTGTTTACGGTATCTGAATTCAGATGCTAAAGGGAATATTTGTGACGGTGCTACCTGCCCTACGCCGCTCCTTCTCTCTGCTAACCGCATGTCCGCCCTGTAGCGGCCTCCCTTGAAGCGGGCGCGTGGCTCCTCCAGTGATGTGGAAGGTGCAAAAGAGGAAGAGGAGGACGAAAGTGGCTCCATCTCTGAGCCCGAACCCTCCCCCAGCTCTGACTCTGACTTTGAGAAGGACAGCGACCAGGTACTGCAGAATGTCACCTTAGTCTCCCAACAACTCCTCACCGTCTGCTGTTCCACAGCTTAAATTGCTTGGCCCACAGTGTGGGTATGCTGAATCAAGTGAACCTATAGACCTCGCCCTACATCAGGGTCGAGCAACAACTGCAGAGGCAAGTCTAAGCCCATAGTTTCTCCTTTTTAGAAGATCTTCCTGTCCTTACTCTTTGTTGCTTAGGACTTCACTCCAGAGAAGAAGTCTGGATCCAAAGGTGGGAGAAGAGGGATGGGGAGAGGCAGGAGGAAGGTAAAGGAATAATAAATATTTCTCAGTATTGGATATGCTTCACCTCAGGTTGACTTTATTATTATTTGCGGGCCACTGTCTTAATTGTTGTTCCACCCCTTCTCCAGAAGGCCACCTCGGACTCAGACTCGGCATCCCGGTCAGAGGAGGGAGGGAGGAGTGAGACGGATGACAAGCCACGCCCGGCACTCTCCGGGTCTGAGTCCCAGTCTGGGTCCAAGTCTGATTCCGACTCAAATCCCCCGCTGAAGAAGGGCCCCCAGGCTCGCAAGAAAGGTGTGCGTTAAGTACATCCATGATATTGTCGCTTTGACGTCACCGGGAACCTGGGTTTTGCCTCAATTCCAAGTGTTTTTACTGTAGGTAACTAGTTACTGATGAACACAAATCGTTGCTACCCAGATGGGATCAAAGAAGCATTTCAGACAAAAGCAGACTTGAAAATAACCGCTGTAATAATAATAATAGAGTATAACAACGAATTCTGTGTCACACACTGTCCATTGGTATAGCGCATGGTTTGGCAGATTTGGCAGAGAAGCCCCCCCTGAAGCCCCGCGGACGCAAAGCCAAACCCGCGCCTGCCAGAGCACCCACCTCCTCCGACAGTGACAGGTGAGTTCGCCTCCTCGCCTGACGCCAATCCTTCCGAGGTCAGTTGCT
Source organism: Hiodon tergisus (assembly GCA_025775045.1). Lineage (NCBI taxonomy): Eukaryota > Metazoa > Chordata > Actinopteri > Hiodontiformes > Hiodontidae > Hiodon > Hiodon tergisus. Next base: position 9,420 of record JAOVYW010064465.1, read on the forward strand.
AGATCGCTCTGTCTCCGCCCTCAGCGACAGCGAGCCGGACCGCATCAGCGAGTGGAAGCGTCGAGACGAGGAGCGGCGGCGCGAGCTGGAGGAGCGCAGGAAGAGGGAGGAGGCGGAGGAGCTGCGGAGGCTGCGGGAGAGGGAGAGGGAGGAGGATGAGAGGAGGAGGAAAGAGAAGGAGAAAGGCGGGAGCAGCGGCGGCGGCAGCAGCTCGGACGACCAGCCCATCAAGAAGACCAAGAAGCCCCCGCCGGCCCCCATCCCTGCCCCCTCAGACTCGGACTCGGACTCTCCACCACCCGCCCAGGTATGTCTCTCAGGCCTGCTGAGACGCGGCCACACTTTGCGCACGGCGCGCCGTCCTCATGTTGGGGGTAATGTCCCGCCTGTCTGCGCCCCTCTCTGGCAGGTGAAGAAGGCTGCGAAGCGCCCCGAGAGTCAGAAGAAAGGGAAGTTACGAAAGGAGAAAGACAAGAAAGAGAAAAAGGAGAAAGCGCGAAAGGAAAAGGGAAACCAGCGTTTGGAGGAGAAGTCCCGTGGGAGGTAAACGGAGAGAGATCGAAGTCCAGTTCTAAGCGGAAAGGCGTAATTATGAGCTAAATGTATTGAGCAGAGAGCCAGTGTGTAGGAGTAAATTCATTACATTATCCTGTCCTTCCCAGATCCTCGAAGTCTATGAAGACCAAACGGGTGTCGGAGCACCACTCCGAGAAGAGGGTGGAAAAGAAGAAGGGTAAACTCCCAGGAAATCATAGCACTGCAGTTTCAATTCAACCGTCTAAATCCTCATAGATGTAACACATGTGTGACTTTCCTCACAAGCTCAAGTCAGTCTGATGCACACATACATACTTTCACAAATGACTGGTAAACATCGTGGGCCCTGGCACATTAAATAACCATCGAACCAACAGACATCGAAAATAGCTTGAGTAGCATCCATTTCCCGCTTGCAGTGACTCTGTGTCTGTACGTCTGTCCACAGAGCCCACCCCAGAAGAGAGGCTGCAGAAGCTGCACACTGACATTAAATTTGCACTGAAGGTGGACAGCCCGGTGAGTGCCCGTTCAATGACCTCAAACTCCATCAAGCACCGGTTTGACGTCGCGGTTTTGGTCACATGGCTATATTAAGGCTCGCGGCAGTCACCTACCTGACATCTACGTCACTGTAATGACGTAACGGATGCAAACCGGGTCTGCTTGTCTGCTTCAGTGGGCCTCTAAAGATCATATTTTCTCTACCCGCACCCACTTCCCCCCTCCTCTCCCAGGATATCGAGCGCTGTCTACAGGCCTTGGAGGAATTGAGCTTGGTGCAGGTCACCAGTCACATCCTGCACAAAAACCCTGATGTGATTGCCACACTCAAGAAGGTTGGTCTGGTTTCAAGACTGCGTGTGTTTGTTCCCAGAATGCTATATATCAGGGTTTATGCTAGAAACATAAATGGCCGGATAGATTTAAATTTACGATACAAATGAAGATTGTTCTGGCCAATGTCTGCATATTGTGGGGGTGATACATTATCATTATGGAATAAACAACGTCACGTTACGTCAACATAAATGTTTTATTGAAAAGTAGGCTACTTTAATATTTAAAAAGGCCACTACATTTAGCAAAGGGTATTTTGTCAAGCGCATAGAACTATCACATTTTCTCAAAATAATCTAATTGAGAACCTTGGATTTTAGCTGAACAATGGATGTTTATTGTAGGTTTATTGTATATCAGGTTAACACACACACACACACAAAAAAAAACATTTTAAAAACACTATAAAATTACACAAGTTAGATCAGAAGGCAGAAATCTCTCAAACACATAAAATGCTCATCCCCAGCATTCAGTTCTGGGGGAAAATTTGGTTAATTGCGTTTTGGATTTATGTATGGCGGGTTATATATTCAGAGCAAAAAGTGGCCCACCCAGCCTAATTCCTAGCATTTTAATCTTGGACAGCTTTACACATATTATATACATTTGGTAAAAAATGGCAAATTTTAAAGAACTGATGACAATCCCTAATGATCTTTTTCAGCTTTTAACGGTTTCCATGCTTATTTCAGATCCGCAGGTACAAAGCTAGCAACGCTGTAATGGAAAAAGCCACGCAGGTCTACAACAAACTAAAGTTGCAGTTCCTAGGCAAGTCAGAAGTGGCGCCAAAACCTCCAGCTGACGGCAAGAGTCAGGAGAGCGGTGAAAATGAGACACAGAACACAGGTCTGGAAAGTCTCTCTCTCTCTCCCCCCATTTATATTATTTTGCTCCAGGCAATTATTTTCTCTTCCTCGACCTACTTACACTATACTTATGACCTACTTAATTCAGTAACTTTTTGTTGCCTCAATTTCTTACTGTCTGACTATAAAGTGAAAGATTTATAAAATGTAATGCTGTTGCTAAATGGATTGCATTAAGGAACAGGAGGTGAACATATTTTACACGAAGAGAATGTTCTTTATTCCCCACCGTTTTCTCAGATTTTTCACTTGCTCTTCAGATCCAGCACCTGTGAATGGGGAGTCTGAACCCCAGAAACAAGCAGACGGTGAATCCCCACACAGCCCTAAGTCACTTCACCTGGAAAACAACAATGAGCTTCCCAACAGGTGCTGATCTCTTGTATAACATTTGGGTTTTTTATTCCCTTTTTTACGCACTCCTTTTAATTACATTTCACAGGATGGTCTGCTGAATTCATCTCTGTTACTGAACTGGGTCTGTGGTTTCAAATAATTTAGATTATAATTCCTTGTATGCTGAATAATGTTTCATTTTTATTGTAATGCGTCATCATTAATCATCCCAATATAGACTATAATCGGTTATTAAATCTGTTTTACACCCAACCTGAAAATTTAACAGCCAGCGTTACATCAACTTCCGTCAGTTATATGGATCCAAATGGGCAGTCCTATAGACTCCTGTAAACACCGTAAATGCGGATTTGACACAGGTAGCTCGTCTGTGAAAGAATAAAGTTAGAAACGTTTAACCGTTCACAGTAGTGTTAACGTTTTCCTATGTTACAGTGCTAAGTTCTGCCCAATGTGAAACACAATCTCTCTCTTGATATCCTTTTCGCCTCTCTTACCACAGTGCGAGTCCGAGGAGCCCAGCTGAACAGCCGAGGCACATCGATGCCACGGATCACACCGTTACTGCAGACACAGAAGCACCGAAGAGCTGAGGAGGCCTCAAACAAACGTTTACAGAAGGCAGTCGGCGGGAGGGAACCCAATACTGTCTGAACTGGCATATTGCTGAAATTATCCTTTTATCTATTGTACTTTCCTTTCATTGACTTTTATATGACAAATCAACCCACCCAATTATTTTTTCAAGCTTTCTGTTTCCTCCATTTGTCCTCATGAATGTCAAGCAACAATGGATTTGTTTGGTGACTGAGGGATTCTCTGTGTAGCACTTTGAGCAGGAGTTGAGCGAGCATCTGAAAGGGGGCTTTGAGGTGAATTTCCCCGAGACTTCAGTTTTTCATTAGTGCAGTTATAATAAACTACCACAGTGCGAGGGGTGTCGCCTGACTGCGTTTGTCTGTTCAGAACTTTAAAAAGCTGCCTTGACTCCCATCATCCACACCTAAGGAAACGGGAAGACGGTGGCATGGTTGGATAGTTTAAGGAAGTGGAAAAAATGAACAGTTTTTGTTATTGAGATATTTTTTGACGTTTTGTTATGTTAAGAAGACAGTCCCACAAAAGCAAGTCTGTCGATGGGAGTTACTCGTTTTTGTCTTAAAAGGTACACCTTGATAATGCTCTCCAACTGCATAACTTTTGAGTTCTTACTGAGTACTATAGAAGTACTGTGCTTACGGTATTGTCTATTTGTCCTTTAATGTCCTAGTTATCCATATACTCATTTATTAGGCAAAGGTACTTTATTTTGTGTACAGATATGCATAATAGGGTTCATATATTTATCAGTTAGTTTTTGAATATATTATACACGTTTGTGACATTCAGTTGGAGCGCATTTGAAATTTGCAGCATCTTTTGAATATGACTGAGTGTTATAAGTGCAATGTAAAGCACAGTGGAGATTTTTAACGTAACAGCTAGATGCTAGTTGAATAAAAATGTCAACATAGTTGACCCTGAGACTGGACATTTATTTACATTTAATTGAAGTTATAAGTGTCTGAAAGAATGAGCAGTATAACACCTGACAATACCACAAGGGAGGAAATGTTATTTGGTATTAATATATTTTGAATATATGCATGAATCTACTTTTTAACAATATCAGTGTTGATCACAATTGGTGCTAATAATAATTGATTAACATTAAGAATTAAAATGGTAACATTCGATTTTTTTAGACAATTTTATGTGTACCTGTTTATATAACAAATAATCAGTGATCGAATCCCTCGGTCCCGTATCGAGGACACATCTTTATTTTAAAAAAATTTTTACCTCTAAAACATCTTTCTTACTAGCTACTGTGGACAGCTCTCATACCTAAACAATTAGGTTTATTCTATCTATTTCATAGATTCAACATGCCGGGGTAATGTTAGCTGGCGCTGATAATTTACGTCACACACGCATGAACAGGAACTAATCTGCTATTCTGTTCGCCACCCACTAGAAAACAGAAAATTCTCCCCAGTTAATCCTTAACGTAGTTAAATTCTCTTTCCCTCATTCATTAGTATACACATAGTCGTCAGTCAGCTGACAGAGCGCCATTTTGTAAGCCGTTTCCTGGCCGGATCTACAGATGGCGTTTCAGCACAGTGACTGGACACAGCACCTTAGCCTCGAGTAGGGAGCAGTAATTCCTGGTGAGGTCGCCGCCTGGGTGGTAGATCCAGACACTCCGATAATCCTGCGTGTCGGTTCTTCAGTCTCGCTGGACAGTGATACACAGTGTCCGCAGTCATGGCTTTGAAGATGGTGAAAGGGAGCATCGATAGGATGTTCGATAAAAACCTCCAGGACCTAGTACGTGGCATTAGGAATCATAAAGAAGACGAGGTAAGTGGTAGCTTCGACTGAGGGATAACGTGCATTTGTTTCATTTTAAAATATTAGGTGGATAGCCTTTTTCTAGCAAGCATGAGTGGAAATTAACGTCAACCTCAATAGTTCGTAGATTACGACCAAAAAACGGCTGTATACTAGCGTCAAAGGTAAATAATTTGCAACTAGTTAAAATAGTTAAGGGATGTTCGTATTTAGAGCCTATTAAATTAGTCAGCTTGCCACCTAGCTGTTAGAATATTTATATTTGCTTGTGGTCTCATATAGCCCGCTCTGCTCAGCAGTCTTACTGTCAAGTAGCAGTTCATGATCTGTCCGGCAACAGTGCGATGTTGAATTCCCTGTAAAAGTTTGAAAGCCCTTACCTTTATATTCAGCTAAAATGACACATTGGGTCATAAAATCTAAATCATAAATCATAAAATGAGGGGTGTTGTCAAATTGTGGATGCAACATTTTAAGAACACTCTGGTTGTATGTTTTTGTCTGTATGCATGCAAATAATGGTAATGTCTCGCAAGTGGATTCACGACGTAGGCTGTACTTGATGACAATTGTTTCAGTGAAGGGAGTGGTTACACTTCTTATTATTGCCCACTCCTCTCTACTATGTGCACCTCTGGTTAATTGTTGATCATGAAACCCTATTTTAGAGGTCTTGCCTGATGTTTACCCAGGATTTTTCTGTATGCTGTCTGTGTAGCCATACAAGACACAGGCCTATAGTCTCTCCACTTGATCTGTTGTACAGAAAGGTGACTGCACTTGTACGTCTGTGACCCATGTTGCTGAACTCACTGATCAAATTCTGGTTTTCGATAATTGAAGTGCCTAATGGCAAATACAGCAGCCATGAAGTTACAATGGCAGTTAGGACAATTCTTGCTTTGAATTCTAATCTATCTATTTTTCATTATTGAAGCAAACATGACTGCTTTTATATCACCATTATTATTATTATTATTATTATTATTATTATTATTATTATTAGTTTAATATACTTTCTGTTTTAAAACAAACTTTCCTGCTGAAGTTTCTGTTTGCTCTACACAAAGGTCTCACTTCAGGAGCTTAGCCAGAGGAATGCCCATGTACGTGGTCAGGTTCTGTTATGCATAATAGTGTCTGGTCTGAGGAAAAGAGCTCCGCCTTTATAAATCTGCTGTGTCAAGTCTGTGATGGCTATCGAGGACACTTCTTGCTATAGTTTAAACAATTTTATGTTATCCTCACATGCACCGAAATTACATTGGTGTAGACCAGACCAGTCCAGTCTTCGATGCAGCTGAATCTAAGCAGATTGCCGGGGTTTCCCTTGCTGTCCTGTGGCGTTCGAGAACCTCTAGACTGAGTCAGGTAGCAGGTCACACATCCAGGTAGTATATCTGTTTCCCAGGCAACAAGGAGTTGCACTCTGAAACATTAATGACTCCTGAAAAGGCTCTCCGTGAGGGTTCAGAAGGCCCCTGGCATGTGTGTGTCTTGTTCTAAGTCAAGGATGGAAAGTTTGCCCTGCTGCTCAACATTTTTGAGTTATCTCGGTACGTTTTTTTTGTGTGCTAACGATGTTGGAATCCGTCCTGGTTTTGGACTTATGATTGCATGCGTGTTGCCTCACATTTCTCCCTCAGTTTTTTTAATCCATCTCATAAATTATTTGGCCGTCGTATTAGGGGGAGAATGGCCGAGCATTGGCTTTGTAATGTGAACTTCGATAGGCTTGTCAAAGTAAGCTTTTTAGCTTATTGACCAGCATGAGTAGTGCCTTTTATTCCATAAAATATACAGTGCTGCCCTGTCTCTGGCCCACAGTCTCGTCTACAGCAAGATTCTTTACCAACAAATCAAATTCCTGCTCATGTCATTTTTCTGTCTCATGACCCAGAGACCCATGATCGTCACACTAGCATTGCTATTTGAGACTGCATCCCTGCAAACGAGGACCCATTTGCTGTGCGTTGGTTTATGCTGGTCAGAAGTCCTTGGGCGCTCTTATTCTCAGATTTTAACTTTGAATTAAGTGAGTCAAAAAACATTTGGGCACCTAAAGGAAGTGGTGACTGCTGCTGCTGAATTTCAAAGACAATTCTTTGAAAACATTTCTTTCTTTGCATTCCCTGGGTTTACCCTGGATGACATGGCAATGTCAGGCAGAGTGATGCTGTAAAGGTTTCCTGATTATAGGTCAAAAAAAGTGTATGTGTGGGTAGGTATTCTGCAAACGTAATGCAATTCCTTTCGAAATACTCCACATTCCTTTCAAAATACTCCTGGACAAGACTCGAAAGCCTTTGCGGTTGTGACCCTGTCTGATTTCTTCCTCCCTCTCTCCCCTCCAGGCTAAATACATCTCCACCTGCATCGATGAAATCAAGCAGGAGCTCAAGCAGGACAACCTGGCTGTCAAAGCCAATGCTGTCAGCAAGCTCACCTACGTAAGAAGGATACTCACTGGCACGCGATCCACTATCTCGCCATTCTCACACAAAGATTGTCTGTTCTATTTTCCCACATTACACATGGTCTGTTAAGGTATCGGTCTAGTATTCGCACTAGAAGAGACAAACTGATCTGAACTTGAACCGCACTGCACAGGGGTTATCGCATATTATTTGGCAATACACATTAATTGTATTTTAATCACATGGCGTGTTTAGTTCATATGCATTTAAAAAGTAAGCAAAGTTGAGCCTCCCGAGTGGCTCACCCGAGCTCGGACTGAGCCCGAGCCCTATGAGCTGGAGCTCCAGCTCGTGTCATTTGTGGATTGTGACCGGGAGAGCACTGCAATGCCGCACAATTGGCCGAGAGGGACTTGCCTCTTGTCCAATCGGCATTGAGCCACTCATGCAAGCCGTGAGTTTAGTCGTATTTCCTCTCCCTACTCGCACGTGGTGGTGGGAGTTGTAGCGATGAGACGAGATGCATTAGATCAATTGGAATTTCCAAATTGGAGATAAATAAATTGTGTTTAACATCAGTATATATCTATTTATTTCTGAAAATGCCCCCTAGTGATGCAACCTGTGCTTAACACTAGCGCGAGAAACACACAAGTAGGGTCAAAGGAGTCTCACTTCTGTGCCACAGTTGCAGATGCTGGGGTACGACATCAGCTGGGCTGCATTCAACATTGTGGAGGTTATGAGTTCCTCCAAGTTCACATACAAGGTGAGCAACGTCTCTCAAGGGTGGTCCCCCTCCTCATACACCCCATCAGTGACTCGTTTAAGCTCAAGTCATTTTAAAAAGGGTCTGTGTGGTCTGCTAAGCATCGTTACACAAAATAAAGAACATATAAATGCACAAAGCTGCATGTACGTGTAAACAAGTTAATAAAACAAACGTCTCTGCCATTATGGCGTTGTTGTTGGTTGCAAACTGGATCCATTTTGAAGTATTTTCAAAAATGATTCTTCTCCACTCATTTTGACAAAACGTTAATGCAAGTTTTCTTGCTAATGGACATTACCCTCCGTTCCCTTCCCTTCAACTTTGGTGAAAAATCTGTGATTAGCTCTTGCATGCGTCATAACCGCAATATCAATAGTTTTTTGGATGTATAAATCTCGGCGCCATGTCTCATTGCCCTGTCTTTTTAAAACCCTTTTTTTCAGGATTTCTCTAAACATGCCTTTTGACTTCTCTCTGTCTATTAGAGAATTGGCTACTTAGCTGCCTCCCAGTGTTTCCATGACGGCACCGATGTCATCATGCTGACCACCAATCAGATACGCAAGGTCAGCGACTGACATTTTCATCTAATCTCTTTTTTGTTGTTGTTGTCTGTTTTGTGTATTCACAGCCTGCTTTCTCATCGATTTCAGGATCTCAGCAGTCCTAACCATTACGATACAGGAGTGGCTCTGACTGGTCTGTCTTGCTTTGTGACCCCTGACCTTGCCCGTGACCTGGCCAATGACATCATGACCCTGGTGAGGCCTCCAGCTGTCGCTCTGTGACACCTGGCTGCATGGCGTTCCCTGGCCCTCCCTCACCCGGTGTCTTTCCGCTCGGCAGATGTCCCACACCAAACCGTACCTCCGGAAGAAGGCGGCGCTGATCATGTACAAGGTGTTCCTGAAGTACCCAGAGTCCCTGCGCCCTGCCTTTCCCAGACTCAAAGAGAAGCTGGATGACCCTGACCCTGGTGAGCAGCGCAGAGGCGAATGAGGGTAGAGGTGAAGTTTGGTGTAACCGAAGCAGGAGCGAATGATGTGTGTACTGAAATGTGTGGTGGGTAATGATGGGATTCCTGTGGGTTTGTACGGATATTAAACTGCAGAGTTTATCCATGACAATGGAGGATGGGGAAAATTAATCTCAGGTGACAGCTGTTACAATTATTATATGGCATTTGTTAAGCTTTGAACTGTATCTAGGTGAAATATTATTGCGGTTATGTGTGACCAAGTGCTGGTGATCCTGTCTCCCAGGGGTGCAGTCTGCAGCAGTGAACGTTATCTGCGAACTGGCGAGGAGAAACCCCAAAAACTACCTGTCTCTGGCTCCCCTCTTCTTCAAGCTCATGACCTCTTCCACCAACAACTGGGTTCTCATCAAGATCATCAAGCTTGTAAGGAGACATGCGTGTGCGTGCCCGTGCCTGTGCGCACCTATGCACCTGTACATGTGTCTGAAATCCTGTACCCAACCTTCACCTCTTGTTTCTCAGTTTGGTGCCCTCACCCCCCTCGAACCTCGTTTGGGGAAGAAGCTGATCGAGCCGCTTACAAACCTCATCCACAGGTAGGACGGCTGATCCCGAGGTCTACCCCATGAGCGGGGCCCATGTTATCAGTCAACGACGTAACCATTTCCCCTCTGTTCTCTCCCACCCCTCTCAGCACCTCGGCCATGTCTTTGTTGTATGAGTGTGTCAACACTGTGATTGCAGGTCAGTATTTCCTTTGTTCTGCACGTTTTGCTGTATAGACGCTGTTCACGTGCGTCGTGTCATGGAGAATGTGATGTATTTAACTGCCACTGCCACTGGGCCCAACTCGTAATAATGGTCTGTAATTAAGACGTGGACCGTTGAGGATTGTAAAATGCGAAACGTAGAATGTTAAAATGGTACAATGTGCCACTAGTATACTTACTTACTTACTTATACTGCATGTTCTCTCTTTGTGACTGTTTTTTGAGAAATTGTTTCATTGTAATACTTCACTCCACATTTCGATGTGTTGGTACACCCTTTTCCCTGTGTTAATCTGTACATTTGTTAATGTTACTTCCAGTCCAAGCAGAAATCTCTCTTTCACGTGCCCTGCTCTGTGATTAATAATTAAGCCTTTTGAAGCGTTTATTTCCACCACTGCACACTGTGTGCACATGCATCTCAGTCAGAGATAGTATTTGTGTGTGCAGTACAGTGCTGTGTAATGAGTTGTGTTCTTTTTGGCTACAGTGCTGATCTCTCTCTCTTCTGGGATGCCCAATCACAGTGCCAGCATCCAGGTATGCTCATGTTTTTTTCCCTTCAATGCACCAGTTGGTTTGCCTACTGCGTGCATGCGTTTACCCAGGTCTTGCAATGAAACGTCAGTGTGAGAAAGTAAGATTTGGAAAATGGAACTGCGTGCCCTTGCGCGCCTCCTCTTTTGCTCCCTGGCGCCTCTCGCTGCGCCATGCTTGGTGAATGAATGTAAGTGCTGAGCGCGCTTCCCTGCCCTAACGCCGTCGGTGTGTTCGGGGCGTGTTTTGGAACAGTGATGTCATTTCCTGCGCTCTCTCTTCCTCCAGCTGTGCGTGCAGAAACTGCGAATCCTGATTGAAGACTCAGACCAGAACCGTGAGTCTTCCACCACTGCCTGAAGCATGTCCTTCTCATTGACTGGGTCTTCTCGGTAGCTTAAAATGAGATTGTGTGTTGTGTTTTATCTAGTTTGTACCACACAGAGTATTTTTAGTGTGATGGATAGATATATTGTATTATATTATATTATAATATTATATATAATGACAATATACTGTGTGCAACGTCTAAAGTTCATTGCTGGTACTTTATGTTATGTGTAATGTGTATGCAGGGCAGTTTGTAGCTGCATAGAGTTTTTTTGGCCTGTGTTATAGTGAAGTACTTGGGTCTGCTGGCCATGTCGAAGATCTTGAAGACGCATCCGAAGTCTGTGCAGTCCCACAAAGACCTCATCCTGCAGTGCCTGGATGACAAGGATGAGTCCATCCGGCTGCGGGCACTGGACCTGCTCTATGGCATGGTATGGTGGGGTGTTTTTACTCGTTCAGCTGTGCATCACACTAATAATCACACACAGTCAGTGGATCTTAATCATGGTCCTCGAAACCCTAGGGTTGGGAAACGATGTGGCGTGGGTCATTGTCATGAACCTTCCCGGTGCCATTCGAGTAGGTTCTGTGGCGCTCCATAGCGTGAGCCACACCCTTGGACAGCTTCATACGGTCTGCGGCTCTCATATGGAAATAAAACTCTTCGTGCAACTGTGCTTGGCATTGACCTCTTGGCCTTGTTGTTAACATGGCTCGGACAACCTGGCTTTACGTTTCTCCTGCAAAAGGTGAAGCCCGAGTGCCCTCACTGCTGTTGAGTCCAGGCGTGTTTCTGTGTCCTCAAGGTCTCTAAGAAGAATCTGATGGAAATCGTGAAGAAGCTGATGCTGCATGTGGATAAGGCTGAGGGAACCACGTACCGCGACGAGCTGCTCACCAAAATCATTGACATTTGTGGTCAAAGCAACTACCAGTACATCACCAACTTTGAGTGGTCAGTGTCACTTTGACTCCGGGGTCAGCGCATGTCTGTAGCGTGTGGACCTATGCACAGTGCTTAAGTGACTCTTGCTTCTGCTCCTGGATCCCGTGCTTTACTCCCTGTCCTGTGCCGTCTGGATCCCTTCAGGTACATCAGTATCTTGGTGGAGCTGACCAGGCTGGAGGGAACGCGGCACGGACACCTCATCGCCTCCCAGATGCTGGATGTGGCCATCCGCGTGAAGGCCATCCGGGGCTTCGCCGTGGCGCAGATGGCCGCGCTGCTAGACAACGCCCTCCTGCTGACCGGCAACACGCAGCAGAGGGGCGTCTGTGAGGTGCTGTACGCAGCGGCCTGGATCTGTGGCGAGTTCTCTGAGTGCGTACGCCTGCCCCGTCCCCTGCTCCACTCGCATGGGCCCACCAACCTGACCTCACCTCTGGGTGCTGCACTCTCAGTAATATTAGTCTCCCTTAATCCCATTTGTCCTGTTTCATCTTATGTGGACAAACCCAAATATTTCCGTGGTGGCCATTCTCCCTGAGCTCCCTGAGCTGCAGATTGGATGCCGTGCTTTGTTGGTTGGTGTCTTTACGTTTCACTGTGATGGCTTTGATTGACAGAGCCTTAGTATGCCCATGTCTCCTCCTGTGCTACCCTCAGACACCTGGAAAACCCCCGGCAGACGCTGGAGGCCATGCTGCGGCCGAAGGTTGCCACCCTGCCCGGACACATCCAGGCGGTCTACGTGCAGAATGCAGCCAAGCTGTTTGCCGCTGTGCTAAATAGCCAGGAGGGGGCGACTGACAGTCAGATTGCACAGGAGACAAGCCAGCTGCTCATCGACAGGCTGCCGCTCTTCGTCCAGAGTGCTGATTTGGAGGTGCAGGAGAGGGTGAGTGAGGAGGAGGAGGAGGAGGAGAAAGAAGTAGCAATGGACAATCCGTAGAAGTGTGGCCTGCATTAATTGTCTCTCTGTTTCTCTCCAGGCTTCCTGTGTTCTCCAGCTGGTTAAGTACATCCAGAAGCTGCAGCAGAAGGAGGTGGAGGTGGGGGCTGAGGTGATGGCCCTGTTTGCAGGGGAGCTCAACCCTGTTGCCCCTAAGGCTCAGAAGAAAGTTCCTGTCCCAGAGGGGTTTGTACACACTGCTGGCCACTGAACACCATGCCTCGCTTTCCCCCTCTATTGAACACCATACTCCTTATTCAGCCTGATCTCAACGCCGTGTGTTCATACCCTCTCTCCTGAATCGCGTGCCTCTTACGCTCTCTGTGCTGAACGCTTCTGAACACCATACCCCTCGCACCCTCTTCTCAGAGTTTCAGAGTCTCAGAGCTACACTGTTACGTTCGGACATGTGAATGACACCACACTGTTGTTTTGCCCCCTCAGTCTAGACCTGGACGCCTGGATCAACGAGCCGCCGTCTGAGAGCGAGTCTGAGGACGAGCCCAGGGACGTGTTCATCGAGGAGGAGCCGCGACACACGCGGCCCACTCACACCAACGTCGATGAGAAGGAACTGGCCAGGGTACGCCGTTTAGCAATCTCTCGTTCACGGCACCGTACCAGCACTGCATGCGTACACTGTCAGTGGCTCCCCTGTGTGCACGGGCAACTGTGCACAATCGCGCGTGTGCGCGAAGGAACTGCACTGTGTGCATTGAGCGCGTGTGCATGTTAGTACACTCACACATGTGCTCTCTCTCTCTTTCACACATGCTCAGAGGAGAGAGGTCAGGAAGCAGGAACAGGCTAGCAATCCTTTCTACATAAAGGCTTCCCCAACCTCCCAGAAGGCAAGTGGCTGAACTTCATCATGACACAATAATGTAGAGAATTTGAGGCAGTTAATTTATGGTGGGAATTTAAGGACGTATGCTGAAGCAGATTTGTAAAAAATAAAACGTGTTGCACAAAGACCTTTGCTGGGAAATTGGACTGTCACTGGAGCAATTTACCTAGATCTCTGTAGAAAAATTCTGTAAATGTGAGAATATGTATGTTTATTTGTTGTGGTTATGAAGATATAATCAGGTTTATTTGTGTGTCTGCCTTTAGGGCTATCAGGATACTCAAGGTGTAGAGCATATTCAAGTGGTTCAGATTGACCTGAGTGTGCCTCTCAAAGTTCCAGGTGAGTGCGTGCGTGTGCAGTTCTTATAAATAAGAAATTGCTCTTTTCCTTTGCGGATATTAACACGCATAACTACGTTTTGTTGATCGATGCATAGACGGCACAGCATTGCTTGCCTGACGTAATTGGATATCTCTAGCGCTTAACCCCTTTATCTTCAATCCACGGGGGTCGACCACGTGGGTTTACCTCTCCTTCCTGTTCTCGTGTGTTTGCCCCCTCCTTTTCCGTCTGTCAGGGTTGTCCACCTCGGACCAGTATCAGAAAATGGAGGAGGAGCGTCGGCAGAAGGATAAGGCTGGGAAAAAGGATAAGAAGAAGAAGACGTCCAAGGAGAAGCGCGGACGGGGACGGCGCCTGCCGTCCGGTCCCGAGAGCGAGGAGGACATAACCCCCACACACGTAGTGGACATCGTCACTGAGGAGATGCCTGAGGTACACAGGGGGAGGAGTCGGGGGCAGGGCAAGTGACAGGAAGGGATGTAGCGGGTTTTGGAAGAATGACTTCTTCATTACTTGGAGTATCTCATGAAAGTCCAATGGAGAGGCAAAAATTGGATAGTTATTCATTGAACAGCTGCGAGTCCTACAAGAGCGGTGAAGTTAAATGGCACGTGTAGGGAGTGCCTCACCTTCTCGTCTCTCCCCGTCCCAGAATGCCTTACCCAGTGACGACGATGACAAGGACCCCAATGATCCGTACAGAGCTCTGGATGTCGACCTGGACAAGTGAGTTTACGCCTGCATCTAACTCTGCATCCAACCGGAAGACTCTCTCTCCACCCCCCAGGGTCTGTGGTTTTCTCTGTCACTCACTCACGCCACACACACACACACACACACACACACACACACTAGCTGATAAGCACTGTCAGTAACAAGCCTGCAGACGCCACCCAGCACGCTAGGCTGGCTGCTTTTCGCAGCCTCTGTCTCACTTGTCTGGCAGTAATGGTTCTGTCCTCGGGCTCTTCCTTTGTATCTTTTATTCTTAATCCTGTCAATTCTCTCTCTGCCTCTATCGTATTTCCCATCTCCTAGTCAGTTTAGTTTTTTTCTGTATCTCATTATCACTGGCCTTGGTATTCCGGGTCAAATGAGTGCCCTTTTAGGGGAAATGACAGAGATGAGCAACAAAAAACCACTAAATTCCCTATAATCAGGATTGACCCTGTTTGTTAATCTGCTCCCCTAGTGCAGTTTCTTCTGTAATGTATTTTAGAAGAAGGATTTAAAATAAAAAATTAAATTAAAATTAGTTCCCTGTGTCAGGAACATGAACTGATAAACTAGGGCAGTCTCAGGGGAGAGGGTATTTCTCCCTGACGTTACTTTTACAGCACAGCAGTAGGAAAGAATTGCAAAGAGAGCTAACGGGAATCTTGTGTAATCCAGGTAATCCCGGCGCTACCAGGCCCTCCAGCAGGACTGAATAGCCTGGGGTTAGGGGTTTCGCTTAACACTGGATATGTAGACCTTCTCTGTAGTGTCTTTCACTTCTCGATTGAAGGTGTTCAGGTGCCTTGTTGGGTAGTTAGTGACTAGTTAGGTAGTGGTTCCACAGTAACATGGGCTCTTCATTCTCCCATCGACCCATTGTAAGACTTGCTTTTAAGCAGTTCTCCATGTAGATGGGTCTTCTGGAAACCCACCACCGGGCTGATTTGTAGTTCTGTGGCTACCGTTGTAATCCAGCTGCAATGAATGTGCATGCAGTTATGGCTGGCTCACACAGCCTGCTGTTCTCTGAAGTGAGGCTAAATCCGGGGTAACTGATGAATAACACCAGAACACATATTGTTGTATGAAATGGGTTAGAGAGTCTGTTTGCCCCCTGACCACCTGGCTGTGTCATTCAGAATGGCCTCCTCTCTTTTCCCCCCAGGCCCCTGGCGGACAGCGAGAAACTGCCGGTCAGGACACACCGCCCCTCTGACGTCCTCAAAAGCCCGGCGGAGGACGGCGAAAGGGAGCGCTTCCCCCCTCTGGAACCCAAGAAGAAGAGTAAGAAGGATGAGAAGGAGAAGAAGGATAGGAAGGTGAGAGACTGGTGGTCCAGGTTGCTATGATATGTATGTAGCGGTTTGTGTAAACGATGATATTACTTTCCTTTGTTCCCTTTATTTACCTTCTTAATGGTCATGTTTTTCCACTTCTTCTTTTTTACTCAAGTTATATAAGAGGCTTTTTAAATTTGAGCCATTGAGAGCTCCCCTTCATGCTGTCATCCATTGTCTTTGCCCTTGTTAATGGCTCCCACTAGCCTGTTCTTCGTTACTATGGGTGTGAACTTCTGTCCTTTAGAAGAGCAAAGAGGAGAAGATGAAGAAGAAGAAGAAGCACAGGCGTGAGGTTGGGGCGGTCCCAGCCGAGGCGCCGGTGGAGGAGTCTGCCCAGTCAGCAGCCCTGCCTACTACCACGCCCACAGAGGTATTGCGTCATAGAGGTCCAAGCCAACAGGAAGTGTTTACTCTGTGTGGTCTGAGTCAATGATGGTAAAGTTCCCTCTTGTGACTATGTATAGCGCAAGTTTATTAGTATTCTTAAGACAAAATCCAGCGTTTCTAAGGCACTATTGGAGTGTTAGTATGAGCATCCATAAAAAAATCTATCAAACAGAGAAGGTTTGATTTAGGTGAATTTAAGGGTGTCGACATAAGATGGAACAACCCTTGTCCCTCCTTTCTGTTTCAGGATTCAGATCTGGATTTTTGGCTGTCAAGTGCTCCAGTGCCCACAAAACCTCAGGTTGGACACGTGTCTTTTACCGTTAGCCGCACCTCTCTTGCTTCTGTCTACTCTGCTTCCCATACACTTATTATTAGTATTTTCAGTTCACGCCAGTAAAATAATGAATCCCCAATAGTATTGTTTTATTTATTTTTATTTATTAAAGCCAGTTGTACCAATTCATGTCAGGTCATAGCTATGATTCACTCCATCACGCGCAGGGAGCGCGAGGAAGCCCAGAAAGGCAAAATGCCTTTACCGACTGAGCCACTAGGTCCGGTCCGTTTAACATCTCAACGTTTATGTCATCTGTATATATAACAAGCTCAATTACAGGTAAAAACCTCAAATGGACCAACTACTAAGACCCCTCAAGCCTTGTGTACCCTCTGTCGGGACTATAGCTGTTATCTGATTTCCGTAAATATGAATTTCGTTATAAATTTTCCCTTTGCGGCGGTTACTGGTCAGTACAGCACTCTGACCTATGGGAGAACCTCATTGTGTCCTGGCCTGATGCATATAAGCAGATTAATGACACATGGAAGAAATCCAATTTAAACACTGCATTACAGATGCTCCCCAGAAACTTGAGGGCAATGGCAAAAAATAATAATGGAATTAAGGAACACGGTTTGTCTTTTTATTATTCTGACGTGATCTAATCTACTGACAACACAGGTCATGGGCCCCTTGTGTGTAACAGGCTTTATTGTGTTTTAGCAGGAGGCAGTTGTGGCAGCCCCAGGCTCAACAGTTAGCCCGGCCCCGGCGTCCGAGCCGGAGGCCTCCCAAGAGCAGGAGCCAAGAGACACTGTAAGTCCCTCTCTCACACATGTACAAGCAGACGCACACGCGCAGACAAGCATGCACGCAATTTCGCTGTGTCTTACCTCTGTGTTCGGATAGGCTTACTCCCATACACAGACTGCCTCTTTGTCCTTGCAAACCTGAAATCCTCACACCGAACCCTTCACCCCTTCTGCACACAAACGCTCCCTGCATTCCCTTTTTTGCAGAAGTCGTCCAAACACAAGAAGAAGAAGCAGAAGAAGGAGAAAGAGGAGAAGGAGAGGGAAAAAAAGAAACATCGCCGCCATCGTGAGGAAGGTGGAGATGAGTCTGTGCAGAATGGCACCAACGAGGAGGAAGAGGAGGAACCACTGCCGGTCAGTCAGACTGCACTCTCCCACAGTTATACAGAAAATGTGCTTTTCATTGCAAAGCCATGTCGTTTTTTAACGCAGCATTTACTTTTTAGTGTGTGTGCGCGCGAGTTTTTTCCCACAGGAATGCGGGTATCGTTGATTCCGGCTGCGTCACTGGTACCTCGATTAGTCTCTGGCTGGAGCTAATCGCTTTTTAGCTGTGCGCAGGGCTCTTCCGCAGCTAATATACGGCCTGCTTATTTTATAAGAGATTTAAGCTCTGTTGCGCAAAGGCACTGTTCAGGCAGTTCCGCCCTCCCGCGTGATTGGAGGACTTTAGTTCACAGTTCCCTGGTTCCCAAATAGGATGGCGGATCTTAGATCTCAGGCAGGTCTACCTATAGTTGAGCCACGAACGGTTCAAGACGCTGACCCTCATGGACCCATCTCGCAGCTCCATTCGTCCAGGCAGTGGACTTTGTGTAGAATTCCAACATGAATCTTTGTTGGGGCTTTCTTATTAGTCTAATTTTCACAAGTGTATTAAAATCAGCAGCTCCTGAGTGGGTTTAAAAGGTGCCTGCTCAACCCTAGACTGAATCCTGTGATTCAGATTTGTTGGTTTGAATCTGGATCATTTGATCATTTGCTGACTATGACCAGGAGTCCCGTGTGGCTGCGCGCAGTTGGCTGAGTGCCACCTTGGGTAACGGGGCTCAAGTCTGTGTGGGTTGTTCTCGGCTACTAGCAGTGACTTCCGATGGCCGTGTCTGTCCTACAGTCAGTGCTGAACCTCCTGTACAGTGCTGTGTGGCTTGCAATGTGTTGAAAGCCATTGGGAGACTGCAGGGTTGGAGGAACTACTTGCAGTCTTAGTTCCCGCATGGTTACTAGAGTCTGTGCCAGTATCCTAGACTAAATACATAATTGGTAATTCCAAAATGCCTTAAATTACACTATTAATTCAGCCTTTACTTTTAATCTCACTATCTGCATTCTTGTCTGTGACACTTAAGCAATCTCATATGTTTACATATTGTTAGTACTGAATGAGCACATGCCTAACCACGTCTGTGATTGTATTATACACCTGCTTCATAGCCTGCTGGTCCTCACTGAGGTCTTCTGTCATTTCAGCCTATGTCCAACTACTGTGTCCTGGCTGAGAACTCTTACATCAAGATGGTGAGTGTGGTGGCTAATTGGGTTCTAACTAGATTCAGATGGAAGTTGTGCCTTTGCTTTGCCATGTAGCGGTCATGCACAAATGTGTTTATCAAACGCCCGACTCGCCGTTAACTGCAAATTCCAAATAAACCCTTCTAATGGTCACAAAATTCGGAGATTAGTCTGGCCTTTGGGTTGAAAATTTCAGCTGTCATTTGCTTATTTTCCCTTCAAAATGTCCGGTGTAAAGATGAAGGAGGATTCGGATCAGGTAGGAGTACAGGGGAGAGTGGGCGCTGGGTTTTCTGCGCATGCTGTTTTCTAAAGGCCTTCCTTGAATTTTTTTTATTTTTATTTCTCTTTCTCTTTCTCGGGTTGTTTTGAAAGACTTTTCCTATGCATTCCAAGCAGAATTTCATATGAAAGCTGTTTTTTGTTTTGTTTGGATTTGCTATTGGGAGATGTATATTACGAGAGATTAGTGTGTTTCTCTCGCTGTCATATTTTGCTTGCAGGCAGCTAGCAGTGCTGATAAGTATACCTCTACCCCTTTTTCTCAGGCGTGTGACATCCAGGGCAACCTGCAGGACGGCAGCCAGGTGGTGGTGTCTGTCATCTTTGAGAACCAGAGCAGCAGCTTCCTCAAATCCATGGAGTTCAACGTGCTGGACTCCCTCAACACCAAGCTCCAGCGCCCAGAAGGGTCCGGCCCACACGACGGCCTCGCTGTCCCCTTCCAGCTGCCTCCCGGTGAGAGGGATGGGGGAGAGGGGGAGAGAGGGAGAGAGAGCAAAGTGCCCCCGAAGCGCCTCTGCAGCAGCAGCAGCAGCAGCAGCGGATGCCTGTGTTCCTTGCCCACGCAGGATGTGTGCTAACGGACTGGTTGTTGTTGTTTGTGCAGGAGTCTCAAACGAGGCACGCTTCGTCTTCTCCGTGCAGAGCATCGTCACGCCGCAGAAGCTGAGGGGAACCCTCACCTTCATCGTCAAGGTGAGAATGCCTGACTTCTCCTGTCAGTCAATCGGCACGTCTCCTGCGATACAGCACAGGGCCCCCTGAGTGGTAGGAGTATATGCCATTAGGACTATGTTCTGAAAAGGAGGCATTTGCAGGACTTAACTGGAGATTAACAGCTACGGACCAGGTTGTCAGAATCCAATGTGTGTGGCAATCTTTGGCAATTATTGTTTAATGATTAGAATACCACTTTTAGGAGGGTAATATGTTTAGCTAATTTTGCTTAACATTGGGTATACATTTTATATTTCCCCATGCATTTCCCCCCCCTAGTCTGAAGATGGCTCCACTCATGAGAAGCTTGACTTCAAACTGCACTTCACCTGCACTTCCTATCTGATCACTACTCCCTGCTACAGGTCAGTAAAGTATCCGGATATTGCACACCAATAATTTACTATCAGACTTGCCCATCTATATGCATTTTTCATCCCCTGTACAGTCATATGTGCAGATTTTTTATTTTAAATGCAAAAAAATCGACAAGTGTTGTTTTGTCACGTTGACAACATAGGTTCGGTTAACATAGGTTTTTTTACCCAACTGGGTAGTCTAGTTGCCCATGCTAAAAAGGCTGGTAGTCCCGCCAACACATCCAATGAATGTCAGGCAATGATGTAATACAGTGATGGTAACAAATTCCCTTGTTAGAAGAATTCCAAATAGCCTGCAGGACTCTGCATATAATCTAATATAATATAGGATAATGCTGCCGTGTAAGTCCCCTCCGTGTGGGATCTCTGTGCGGGACACTGGGTAAAGTCCAGCGGGTTTGCATGTCTCTGCTTTGGTTTTGTCAGCGATATGTATGCGAAGCTGCTGGAGTCTGGGGATCTGAAGGGGTGCTCCCTGCGGCTGGAGGGGGTGGCCATGCCCTTTCACCATCTGCTGGCCAGGATCTGCTTCCACCACCACTTCTCTGGTAGGCTGTGGGAGCAGGGGGGCGGGGGTGGGCCTGAGGAACAGAGTTTGGCTCGGATACGCAAAATAATAGGCCTGATTTTCGGTGAACTCGCCTTATGTAATGAGTTTCTCCGTTTCCCTTTTAGTTGTGGAGAGGATCGACTCCTGTGCTTCCTTGTACAGCAGATCAATCCAGGGTCACCATGTTTTTCTGCTAGTCAAAACAGTGAGTTTCAATTTCCTTTGGTTTCCACAGAAACCGTGATTGCTGCTAAACAGTTTGGACGGGGGAACTAAATTTAAACACTGGTGCATTCATCACAATGGATGCAAGAATTTCACTTTATATCTGAAACCGATTGGGAGTAGTTCTTTAGTCTTTAGTCTAATGCATGTAATGCAATTTGGCTAGAACTAAAAACTTGAATAGTTATTACTTGAATAGATTAAGTAATCACATTTTGATGGATAACTAGTTACTGAAATGAATACTGTAATTTTTCAATATCTCAAGCTTCCGCTTGTGATTTTAAATAGTGATTTCTTCTCTCTTTCAGGTGGATCAGACGGTATCAATCGATGCCAAGTGTGACGAGTCGTCTTTGCTGGGGAACGTGCTGGATGAAATTAAGCTCACCTTCTCTCAGTCCTGATCGTGTCCTTGGCCATTGCCCCCAAAAACACATACACACACACGTAAATTATTGCATAACTACACTGAGCTCCCACCTAGCTCTGTATCTTTCCCAAATTCCCAAATTCTGTGATTCCTTAAAGCGCCTTATGTGCTCTATTCCAATCTCCTTAAAGCTCCGCCTGCCTCACACCCGACGCCCATCCCGATTCCCATACCTCGTGTCATTTCTTCCATTCAGTCTCACGGTATGAAATGTGTTCGATCTCTCGATTTTTAAAAACAAAAAAACAAATTGTCATTGTTCAGTCCCTTCCCCGTTTTTGACTCTTCCTGAGACTGGATTTTTGTTTTTTGTTGTAGTTTGTAACTGTAGTTTTTTAGTTTTGTGTTATTGGTTTGTCAATTTTTGAGGTTTGTTTCTTGAATTTTTCTGTGCCTTGTAGACTCTTCCGTGTCATTTCACAATGACTTTACTACTGGCCCATCTACAAGCAGGGGTGCCCGAATTCACTGCGGGCTAATTACTGCAGGAATCATTGAACACATTGGCTGTTTCTTCCAGTTTTTCTGCTCCAAGGTCTGGTTTAGCTGACCTATAATATTACTTAATATGCGTTAATGCCTGTTATCATGAATAGTAATTTTGTTTGAAACACACATCTTGGTTTATTATTAGAAGACTCAGGCTGAAGAATCTGCCGGCATGTCAGTGAAGATGCTATAATGATAGAATGTAATGGAAAATATAGTATTTTTGTATCCTCCTACCTCTCCTCCTAACAGATTGAATTACATAGATAAAGGCATGATTCATACCTGGGATATGATCTATATCTGGTTGAATTAAGGGCTGGCATATTTTTGGCTCTGGATTTTTTGGACTTGGGCCTTGGCTTAGCGAGTATGTCAGGCCTTTCTTGTCCAATACATGTTTGCTGTGGTTCCTGGGGTCTGGAATAGCATTCAGTGGATGTGCCCGCACAGCTTGGCTCGCTGTTTCTCTGACCTGCTTCTGCAGCTATTCTGTTGTCCTCTGGCCTAATGCCTGATTAATGCACCCATATTTCAAGTTTAAAATAGAATTTTGACCGACAGTATATTCAAGGATTATATCAGAAGTGTGAGGTTAGGAGTGGCTGGATATTGTGATGTATGGGACCATTGTGACAAGCCTATAACGGTTACACACTCTGATGCAAGAGAGGGCTGAATTTATATAAAGTGTGGACTGTGATGAGAAAAAGGTTTTATTTTATTTGTATTGTACAGTATTACTCGGTTAGCATGCCTATTGGTGTTCGGTCTTGTTAACGGTAATGATAAAAACAAAGGAGTGACATCCAGGGCTATATCAGCTTTGTATGACCAGGGACAAGGTGTTGTGCTGACTGCCTTGTATGTTTACTGTTCGTCCTCGCTGTGCCTTCCTGACTCAATTAATTTTATTTATACTTAAAAACACACTTGTATTTTGGCCACCCAGGCACTAAGCAAACATCAGACTGACAAGTTAATTCCTTTCATAGCTGCCTTTACATGGTCTCTGCTTTCTGTACAGTCAACGCACAGGACCAGTTTTATAAACGGGCTCCTTGAATACTGAGCATAAATGATAAATGATGACTCAGTGTGTCAGAGTCCGGTGTAAGTCTGAACTAATGTTGCAGTTTTCGTGTAAAAGTGAGCTTAAAAACCTTGGACAGACGTTTCTGAGTCTCCTTGCAGCCTATATGTGTGATGAGTCACGATGTGTCTGTGAAGTACACACTGACCCTGTGTTCTGGGGTGTAGTGGTTACTGTTTTTTTTGTTTTTTTTACAGTGTTACCAATGTTGTCCTGCTGGGTGTTGTACGACTTGCGCAAACCTAAATGAAAGGAGCGAACGTTAGGAAAGTATAGGAAGTTTCTGATTGAAAAGCTGCACCTTGCATGAGAAGGAATGTATACATTTACACATTCTGCCTAGTCCAAGAATACACAGATCCTCTCTCTTTCCTTGAATTTATTTTTTTTCCCCCCCTTTATACATTTTAAGTTTAGAATGATTTGACTTTGACCAAATGGATTTTTAACTTTGTGGAGACAGGCAAATGAGCAAACGAAATTGCATATCCTGGAATGTTGTCTCTTAATTTTGCCTTATTTTTCATTTATTGTGTTGCGTTGTATTGTAATCGGAAAGGGGGTTACTTTCGTATGTGCGTTTGACTTGTTTGTGAGTGGAGGGGGAGTCCAGTTTAAGCAGATGTGGGCTAGTCGGTGCAGTTGGAGCACTACCTGAAGCTTACTTGAAGTGAATTTCTGTCTTGGCAGAGTCTGCTTGTTAGGCTGCAGTGGATATACTTTATCTTTCTCTTGTCAAGTGTGACTTTTTTTTTTAAAATATGTTTTCCAGCTATATGGTGTCATTTAAAGATGTAGAGGACGAAACCAATAAAATAAGTAAAAGTACATTTGGTGTAAACATTCCCAAAGAGAAGACCTTATTTTAAAAAAAACCAAATTGCTGTTAAAGTATTAGGTAAACCAATAAACTCCCACATATGATCTAATGTGTCGTTTTCTCTCATGTTCTATGATAAGACCTTACCACAAAAACATTGTAATCTTGATGTATGAGTTCATTTCAAATATAAAGGCCATGAGCATGTACTTCAAAGCTAGCAAAAGTGTTTCCTTGGGTGCTCTCAAGAGCTGCTCCTACTTTCCACTTAAACAAACTATATACTGTTGACATCATGTGGTGTAAATTCCACAACTGCTGTGTTTTTGACAGCGATATAGTACAATTGAAATGCACCCATGGATCACAACGCATTATAATAGCTACTGGAAGACGTTGAAGGCATCCCACCAGCAAACAACATAATGCATTATCACAAAGATGCTGAGAGGATACTTTTTTCGGGGGGCTTCTGGTTTGAATGAATGATGATGAAATTTAAGTTTAAAAATCTATATTTGCTACAGCCCACTTTTACAAATCGAACTTTATAAAGCCTTGAACAGATACCAACAGTGAGAAAACCCTAGAGGCAATCGGGGTTAAAAAAAAAAAAAACCCTGAGGCTGTAGAATTAACTCCTGCAAAGTAGTAAGACGGCAGACCGATCGTATATATTGAATAATAAAGTTCGTAAATGAGAAAATGGTTCGGCTGTTTTCGTTCTATGCGAGTGGTTATGGAGACAGCGCTCCGTTTATTATATGTTTATTCTCTATTCATTCTTGCAGTTGGAACTTTACTGGTGATTAATCTTTCTTATGCCAGAGAGAAAGGCAAGAAAAAACTGATAAAGCAAGACGTGGCCAGCAGCTGATAACCAAGTGAGGACAGAATACAATGTTTTAGTATAGTGTGACGTTATGTAGCCTCAATAGGAATTCACTGTGTCAGCATAAAAACGCTTAGTTTGGAGACGTAAGGGATAGAAAATTGAAGGTAATCCGAGACCTTCCTACTTGTTAGTCTGGCTTCTAATTACATTATAATTTACCAACGAAAACTTGTACAAATACTTGTAACATTTTAACCTGATTTGCTTATGCGTTTTGGAAACAAAAAACCGGCAACTTAATACTAAAAGTTAAATGCCCCCGCACATTATTTTATATGTGTTTATTCGCCAACTGCAGTGCGTTTATATCGTTTAAATATACCGTTAAATCAACTGCGCACTTTTAATCTAAAGTCATTTTTATTATTAGCAAACAGATTGTTTCGGCACGGCAACAGTCCTAAAACGGAAAATTAAAATTTACAATCTAGTACCTAATCTAATTTTAATTTAACTTTATTATTATTATTATTATTATTATTATTATTATTATT
>JAOVYW010064465.1:34846-58151 GCA_025775045.1 Hiodon tergisus
TTGTTGTTGTTTTAAAGGCTCCCTGAAGTTGATAAATGTAAATTACACCAACAGAATCAGCAAGAACGCCAATCCTAACATACATATGACGTTTCAACATGAGCACTGTTTGATGTGCGCAAAGCCGGTAGCTAAGTCGCGGAGGGATTGTAGTTTTTTAAATTCTCTGTCAAGCCACAAACAACGCTCTGAAACTGACAGAATCTGTCCAGTATATTTACTTAATGTTGTTAGAATAATACATTACCGTGTTCTGTAGTGTACAATGTGATTATATTGAATGTACTCGTATATTACTCGGTTTTAAGTGTTTTCTAATTTAGAGTTGAACATTATGCGAACTTCATTTCCCAGAAATAACCACAAATTTATCAACTGATTGGCTTTTGTTAGAGGGACCACCTTAGAACGACACATTTAGCAAACAGCTGCAAATTGAAAAGAGGAATCGTATTCTTCTGTCAACCGGATGTGTTGTTGGTTGTTTATTTTTCTTGTCTTAGGACAATACTTATTTGTATAATTAATTTTATATTGACGTACATAGAAGCTACCTTGAGATTAGCTAGCTAATAATATCATACGGTTCTAGATTTATTTTTCTTTGAACAGCTTTAGCTGGCTAACCAGATATGTTAGCTACTTAAGAGCTGAACTACGACAAAAACAAAGGACGACACCGATAGAAATTGTCGATGATACGGTCAACTAGATAGTTTTAATTAAACTAGGTCAGCCAATAAGTGTTGTTGTTGCCGTGTGGGAGACAATTGAAAACGTAATAATCGACGTTAGAAGTTGTTTTTGCTCAAATATATTGTTGAGTAGCGACAAAGGACACTTTTTATTTTATTTTATTATTTGGCAGGTTGGCTAGCTAACTAGCCGGTTTGTTAAATTCGAAAGGTTTAGGTGTTTCAATCAACTAGCTACTTTGCCTGGTTGAATATGGCTCAACATGGACATCATGTAGCCAGTTCTCAAAAAGCATTAATGCTTGAAATGAAAAGCCTTCAAGAAGAACCAGTTGAAGGGTTTAAGATAACTTTAGTAGATGAAACAGACTTGTATAATTGGGAAGTAGCAATTTTCGGACCCCCTAACACCCATTACGAAGGGGGATATTTTAAGGTGAGTAATTGCGGACTATTGATTTATAGAGCGGAGCAAATCCATAGTTAGCCTTTTAAATAGCTAAACGCAGTAATGTAATTAATTATAGCTGTCTGAGAGGTAAGTGGTTAATCAGGATGTCAACTACGGAAGAAGAGAAGCTAAATGATTTGCCCGGCCATCTTAAACTTCTTTCTTTGAGGAATTAATTTCGAGCACTACTGTCCTTGACTGTCGCTTTGTCTGTCGTAACTGTAGCCAGTTACTTTTTAAGATCATTAAAATTACCTTTTGTAATCATCCATTCACCGCGGTACTATTGGCAGATTCCGTTGTTAACGGTTCTCTATAACTATTTGCAATTAGTTACGTTAGTCTACTTGTTGTGAACTGAATAACCTGATAGTGCTTTGTTCTTTGAGTTTTTTTTTTTTTTTTTTTTTGAGTGCCGTGCTCTCATTTCAACATTAACAACATGCGTAGATAATTAGGGAGTTTTTCCGTTTCATCTTATAGTTAACCGTAGCTAGATGTGCATCTTTGTCATTGAGTCATATTCCTACGGAATGTAGCCAAGTAGCTCTTAGCTGAAAACAAACGGGTGGATCTATTGTTTCTGAAAACTAGCTAGACTGCCTAGTGACAGCCAAGCTGTTCAGTAAAACGGCGTACATGGCGTATGCTTGTGGTTGTTTTTTCCCCCCTTACTACAAACGGCACTTTCTCCATTTGTCCAGGTCAACGGTCCATTGAAATTTCGTTGTTGGCCTGCAACATTTGTTTCGACGTTAACTCGCCAGTTACTTTACCTTTTGTTCGGCAACATCAGTCCCTATAGAGAAAGCAAAGCCAGATCACCGCAATGTATGCTTTTTTTGTTCTGTAAAGACGAGCAAGTGTTCACATTATTATGAAAAATTTACATTTGATAAATGACCGTGTTTAATTTATTAATTGCATATTTACAGTATTAATATTGAATTTATATATTTCACACGCTTTGTAAACAAGTTATTTTGTCATTTATTTTGGTCGCTTTTCTGTTGTGAGTAACACGAAATTGTAGTTCTGAGGAACAAGTTGGCAAACTCAATACTACTGGCAAGACCGTCTGGACTTGTTCGACTTGTTCCTACTCTAAATTTCATAACTGGACGGGAACTTTACTTGTTAGTCCTTGATATAATTGCTTCTGTGGTAGGCCTGCACTAACTACTCTGTCTCCTGGAGATTATAGTTGTGCAATGTGATTACAGTTTCCAAATAGCATCGTACATTTTACAGAACTAGGGACGTACCAATCAGAACCACAAACGCGGATATGGCTATGAGCATTAAGATTTCATTCTGTTAGGAGTCATAGCTAGGGGCTACCGTTGTGTAATTTTATAATTTGGTGTATTTTTCTTATTGCCGTTTTGCATAAAAATTAAATTCGAACAACCAAAGGGTTTCTTTAATTTAAGCAAAGTATAAATGATTTAATTTCTATGCCTTAAATGCAAATTGGGCCATCCCGCTGAAAAAATGTATGAAAGATGTTACGTTTAGAACGCGATCAAGCATGGAACGATTTCAGTTCATGTAAGTGGATAAGTAAGATGATTGTGTATATGAAACCAACTAAGAAGAACCTTGTTTATTCTGGCACAAAATTGTTTATTCAAGAAATCATATTTTCAGTTTATCTGTACAGATATCTCCCTAAAAGTAATGTTAAGTTTATATAGTGTGGAGTGTACGCAACATGCTGAGAGTGACTCTACATGGGCTGGACAATTTTGGAATTGTTAAGTGCTGTTTAAAGGGAACTTTGTCTCCACTATAGTGGCTTTTAGGGTTGGTGCTTGTCCAGATTCCTGTGCTGTGAAGCAACTTGATGTACACATGTGCCCCTGGGACAGGACGTTGGCAGGTTGCAAGTCTAGTGATTGCCTGTGCAGAAGTACCGCCTAAGATATGGTCAAATTTATGCTTTGATACAAGGGCTAATGGATGGATGTACTGTGTTAATATTTGTTTTGCCTGTTAATGTTTTATTCTCTATGTAGCGCAACCTGGCTAATGGCACTGTGAGGGGTGGTTCATCAAGTGGCCTGGCTCTGTCTCTTATTACCAGGCTTAGGGTGTTGGATAACTCCTAATGACAACATCAGATCCACAACCTTGTGAGGATCAGGGGAAGTGAGCAACTGAGTTTAGGTCATTTGCAGAATTTTTTCAGGAGGAGAATTTCCAGTACTTCATTAAATTCAGTGATGGTTTCAGGACTGGAGACCATTGTCATGTTGCAGTAATCCCTCAGTCTCCTCTCCTGGTTTATTTCTCGGGCTGGAATGCCTTGCCTTCCTGGGTAGGAACACATTATCAATCCTATTTCAGCTAGTCGTCTCTGGTAGGCTTCAGCGGAAGATAAATGGGCAGCCAGCATGTTGTCAGACTCAATATATCACTGAACTGGTAATGTGGTCTGGTGCAACCATTGCCTTTTGTACTGCGGAATATAAGGAAACCGGATCTAGGTCTAGTCGTCTCAGTCAAGTGCATTTGCCGCAATGTAAACACACAATCTTTTGAATGCCATATTAGAAATGAAGGTTACATGTTTTTTTAACTATTATTTGGTACCTGTAATATCTTTCCATTTTTCTCCCCAATTGGGAATTGTCAGTTGTTAATGTAACTCGTCCCTGCGACTCCCAACAACACGCGCAGGGAGGCTGAGGAAGTATCACTAGTCTCCTCCAATCCTAATTGCCTTTGAGCCACCTGTCTTCCACAATGCAGCTCAGACGATGTTCAGCGCTGATTGGTGGAGAGGCGCGTCCCTCTCGACGGTATTTCCAGCTTGCGGGTGCCCTGGGACGCCTGTAGGAAACATTCATTAGCAATGACCTGAGAGAATCCCTGCTGATTTAACCAATCCCAGCCCAGGTGGTGCTCTGCCAACTGTGCACCACGGCTGTACTCTTGTCAGAATTGTCAAACGACATGAGCTGGAGGTCACATAATGCTGTCTGTGCTTGGGAGCACCTTTTCCGGCTGTGCCACTCAGGCTTGGCTTGGCCAAATGGTGTGAAATCAAGACTGAAAACCGCAAGCTCCCTCCAGTTGTTTTAGAAGGTTATAATTGATGACGTGGATTAGTGTTGGCAATCTAAATGTACTAAATGTATGACGTGTTCATTTGGCATGGGGGGAACATTTTATTCTGTTAACGATGTTACTTTTTAATGTATTTGTCTGGTAATGCATCTGCTTTTTAATGTGGTTGCAGCAACAGTAGACACACAGGCATATCCACTCCCAATGATGCCCAGAGAATGCGAGCTTGTAGCTGGTGTAGAATAGTTGGCTCTGTGGTGCGAGGGGGTTTCATGTGGCCCGCCCTGGCCGGCCGTTCTTCAGACTGTAAGAAACCTGGCAACTGCGAGAGTCTGCGAGTGCTGTCTAAGAATTGTCTGATGGGGAAGCGCGGTGCCTGCAGCGGCAGTCAGGGGGCGCGCTATTCGTCTCTCACAATAGGCCTGTGGTGGCTTTGTGCATTACTGCCTAACACTCACCCGTTGGCCACAACCTGCCGAGAAGAGGGCACTCCGTAGAGTGACAGTCAACAGGGGCTCTGAGCTCACCACCCACCTGTGAAATGTGGTGGAGGCGCCTTTCTGTGCAGAAGTTGTCGCGTGTCCGCTTTCTGTCCAGCGCTGCTGTGAAGGAGGTAGCGTTCTCTCACCCTCTGCAAGGCATTCTTTAAAGCATGCCCACAGCCTTGTGATTACTCTCCAGAGCTCAGGTTTCAGCGAGCGGCGGAGGAGAGGGGAAAGGCTGCCTGAGGAGAGACTTGGAGGAGCCACGTGACTTTGCTCTGAGATTCACTAATGCTCAACTGGTATACTGCTGAGCACATCCAATCGTCGCAGGGGTTGACTCGCTGGTTATACATTTCTGAAGAGGTATTTTAGGACCAAAAATCATTTAAAACGAATACGTGAGCAGTCCTGTAGGGTTTTTTTAAACTTTAAAATAAGAGGTAGGAATTTAATTCCGTTTATTCCGAATTGGAAAATGGCAAACTAGGTTTTTTTTTTCACGACTCAAACAATAGCATTTATGGTCATGGATGGGACTCCAGGGAATGTCTGCTATTATGCGGCTCGATCTTGTAATGGAGTTCTCTGGTTTCCCTGGAGAGAGTCTTCAAAGACGATGGGAGGAGGGGGCTTTGTTAGGAAAGCTATTCCTTCCCTTTGTTTAATAACTAAATGCTTGTTTGTTATTGGATAATAGAATCAGTCCCTAGGAGAAATGTTGCATGCAAAAGTCCACATGATGCTTGGAGGGCATGGAGATCACATTTCTGACTGAAGGTTGGTTAGCCAAGCATGTCTCAAAAGGCTGATACTCTTGTACACAAAAACACTGGGAACTCCCACTGGTGCTCTCAGCTGTGAGTTTCATGCTTAACTAAGGTGTGTGAGAAATGGCTGCGTTTTCACACTATATCCCATTCCTGTTTTGATAGATGGGGCTACAATGGTTCCCAACAGGAAGTAAGTATCCTTTACATGACACAAGTTGGCTTTGATTGATTATTGGCAACGTGGGTGTAGACGACTCGAATTCAGTATTTCTCACTATGTGATGGTCTTTTGATGGGACCTGTAATCTTTATATTTTTTTTAAATGCAGGCCTGATGTCACCCCTGTTCAATGTAGAGTCTGTGATGGGATCACCAGCTGACACTGCCAGAGGCGGGAAATCAGATTAGTGGCCTGTGTGAATAACTGTCCCTCCTGTTCAAAATCAGGCTCCTTCTTCTGGGAGGCGGGTGAAGGTGGAGATTGACAGCGTGAGATTGACGGTCAGAACAGTTGGTGCATGTGTCAGTGGGTGTGTGGATGGATTTGTGACTGATTGGAGGGGGCTGTGCTTTTGTCACAGAGACAGCTGGGAATATTGTAAACCACACGACACCTCCTCCTCCTCCTCCTCCTACTACTGTGGCCTATACAGAAATTATAGAAGTGTGACTGCGGTTTTAAATGCCAATACTGTATGTTGTTGTACTGTACTTGTTAATTGTTCTCTCTGTTTAACCTTTCATAGCACTGTGCTGGAACCAGTGCACACACCAGGAAAAAGGCATTGATAATTAGTAGTTAAACTTTAGAAGTTTCTACCAAAAAATCAACTGTATTAGGCATTTAGTATTTTATAATTTAACCAAAATAGGATGGCTAATTTATTTTATAAACTGGTGTAAAATAATCTTGAGCAGGCAAAGCTTCTCTGCAAAACTGATTGTCTTGCAGTGTAGTCAGACTCACGATGTGATTAGTGTTCCACCTGAAACTTAACTCCTATGAGCCCTATGAAAAATAATTCATGAGGTAACGGATTTCAGTCCCGGCTCTCCACACTCTCCCGGAATCTCACTGCACTAAGAATTTTTTGTTCTTTCTGCTGTGAAAGTGTTATCTAGGCACGGTGTTGTGGCCGGCGTGCTTGCTGTCACCCCATTATAGACCTGTCACTGCTCATCCCGCACACCAAAAAAAGGCAGAGCTCTTATCTATTTTAAGATTAAATAGTTTAGTGTTAATGTATTTTAGGCCCGTGTCTTTTGTGTTTAAAAAAAAAAAAGCATTCTGATTGGGTTACTTATTTTTCACGTTTGCGACGGAATCGGTATGAAGGTTCACATGTACTTCACTAAACTCATGTTAATCCTGTTCTTATCCTCCATTTCAGGCTCGTATCAAATTCCCCATTGACTATCCCTACTCCCCACCTGCCTTCCGGTTCCTCACTAAAATGTGGCACCCTAACATCTACGAGGTGAGGTCTGCGTTTCTGTGCACGTTTTACTGTCTGTATAGATTTAATGTTAAGGGTGAGGGGGGCGCTTAACGCTGGAAGTGGTTTGTGAGCCTCTGGCCCCTTTCAGAACGGCGATGTGTGCATCTCCATCTTGCACCCCCCTGTGGACGACCCCCAGAGTGGAGAGCTGCCTTCTGAGCGATGGAACCCCACACAGAACGTCAGGTAGGTCCCCCTTCACCTGGCTACTTGCTGCCCCCCACTAACTTATAAAGATTGGCAAAACCGGTTCCCTTGCCTTCCAGTCGCAAACATGCATGTTACACTAGTGGAACTGGATCCAAGGGTGCCACTCTGTTGAAATGTGAAATCTGCTAACCACAATAAGTAGTCATGTGGGAATTTGTACATTAAATTGATTTAAATGCAACTTTAGTAGTGCAGTCAAATGTAAATGTAAATGGTCTTGCCACACAAACGGGGCTGAGGGGATTATTTCATCGGCAGGATGAATGAATCAAATTTATTGTCATAACAGTACATATTATGATTATTTGTAAGTATGTAAAACATTTTATTGATTTTGAAAGCCTATTATAAGGGCCTTAAGAGATTCAGGTAATTAAAAAAATTGTTTCTGTGTGTGAAGGTCAGTTATAGATGATGCTATGGTGATCTCTGACTTTTGCCTTTTGGAATCCCATTTCAAGTTAATGTCTATGCTCAGCATTTTACTTTGCTGTGACACAGGATGCAGTTTCAATACACCTTATCAAGCACCTTATTGCAGTATTGCTGTTCAGAAAAAAGGCTGCGCAGAGCTCCCAGACCTAGAGCTTTATGCATCCTTGTGTTCTTAAAAGTACAATTATTGCTCTGTCCCATTTTCCAATAGGACCATCCTGCTGAGTGTGATCTCGCTGCTGAATGAGCCCAACACCTTCTCTCCGGCCAACGTCGACGCGTCTGTCATGTACCGTAAATGGAGGGACAGCAAGGGGAAAGACAGAGAGTACGCAGAGATCATCAGGTACGGACGGTGCTCTTATGACCTTACCTGGTGGAGAGTTGGATCCCTGGAGTGGTTTGGCACTTAACTCAGTAATGGATTAAAACATGTACAATTCCATTCTCTTCTCTTCCCATCCAGTCCATCTAACCTGCCATCTCTGCATCCTAGGGCCCAATTTCCGGTTGAATAAGTACCTTAGTGAATTAGCAATTTGATTGGGTCCCGGTGTCCAACGTGTTCTTTTTATGGATGTTTATTATTGACCCGACTGTTTTGCCTGTGGTGCGCCCACTGATTCGATAGCCTTCTGAATGACTTAATCCCCACCCCCACCCAACGCTTTTCTTTCTCTATTTTAGGAAACAGGTGCTGGCCACCAAAGCTGAAGCAGAGCGTGATGGAGTAAAGGTTCCCACCACCCTGGCAGAGTACTGCGTCCGCACAAGAGCACCCGCCCCTGATGAGGGCTCAGACCTCTTCTACGATGATTACTATGACGAGGACCTGGAGGACGAGGACGAAGACTGTTGCTATGACGAGGATGACTCTGGGACGGAGGAGTCCTGACTCCCCTTACCTGACCCCCTGATCTTCTATCATTAAACCAAACTCGTACCCGCCCCGTAAAGAAACTTCAGGTTTCACCCGACACCCTGCTTTTTAAATCAAGACCGGTTTTTAAAAAGGACCCGCAGATTTTAGGTCTCCCAGTTTCTATTTTTATTGTGTACATTTTTGAACATCTCTTCTCTTTAAATAAAAAAATGTCCTGCTGGCATCCCTCAGAATGCTCCATTCACGCACATTAACGCAACGCTAGCTTCCAAGGCATTTTTACCTCCTCGCCCTCCTGCATGAGTTCTCTCATTCACGGGCTCGTGTGTTCCGTAAACAAGCGACTGAATTGTGAGCTCAAGGAAAACGCTGTGCCAGCGGTATAAACCCGGAGGATGGCTTCTGATAATCTCAGTCCCGCATCTTGAATTACAGATCATCTAGGTCCCTCACCCTCGATACAGTTTAGTTTTAATGAAATTAAGTCAGAGCTACTGATTTAGCAATAAATTGTGTTTATATTGCGATGGCGTTTGTGGCTGGCTTGCAATGGATTAGGAAGTGTGTACTGATCATTCCTTCTTGGCTGAGGCTATCCTGATTTTTCTCCCCGAAGGCCTCTTGGCATTTGCGTATATCAGCTGCCGTTTATATTCAGTTTGAACTGACCTAAAGATGCTTGTCGGGGTCCTGTTTTGGTTTTTGGAAGTTATGTAGATTTGATTTATGGGTTTCAGTACCCCAGTGTCCTTTATGTGGGTATTATCTAGCGGGTGAAGAGACCTCTGTATATAAATGCTTTTTGTGTGGGGTGTTTTCTCTTGGTGACACATAGCCGCACAGCAATGGGACTGTATTGCCATGTGGAACTGGCCAATTTATTGGAACTTAAAGTGAATGCAATGTTTTGGGTTTCCTTCAACTCAAAACTATGGTTGCAGAGCTTGTATTCCTTGCCATCTTATCACAGTAGACCCCCAAATTCTTGGTCTCAAATGAAGTGAGGCCTGATTTCTCATGCATTTGCAAATTTAGCCCAACTCTAAATTTCTTCATCGTTTCATCCATTGAGTACAGATTGTTTTAATTGATAGACTGGGCAGAGGGGATGATATGGCCTTTTTGTGCGTGTGTACGTGTGTCTCAGTTTAACTTGGCCAGTTCTTCTTAACTGTTTATTTTCATAAGGGTGTTTTAAGTGCTCTATTTCTTGACTCTAGGATTTGTTTTTGTTTTATACCTAAATGCATAGTTTGGGTATATGGGATTACATTTTGTAATGCTACCTAATGATAATGTAAAAGCCCCGGCCTTTTTAAAAAGAAACATTTGGTGATGGCTTCGGCTACGATGTTTTGAAAGCAAAAAACCTCTCAGGACGGAGTTGAATGCGTAGTGTCCTCCGGTTTGCGCTCGTCTGCCTCAGACCGTTTACAATCTTGACCTTTTGTAATGCACATTTGGATATGTTGACGATCACTTCCCTTTTTTCTTCTTCTTATGGTTTATAAATCTATTTAAAACTGAAATAAAGACATTTAATAGAACATTGTTTTCCTGTTGATGAAACATGTATTACTTTTCAAATGTTCCCTCAATGTTCCAATACGTTGAAGACCACTTCTGCCACTGGCTTGCATATTACATATTTAAAAAACGGTACTTCTTTAATGTTGAAATTTATTCAGAAGGTAGTAAAGTATGTTTAGCTTTTACAATGTAATTATGCCAGGTATTGACTAAGTTTATGTGGTTACTGGCTGAAACTAGAATTTTGGAGAGAAACGCAGCACTCACAATGTTGTAAACGTTGAGATCGACTTCTAAGAATAACTATTACGATTTGCTGTAAGCAGTTGTGAGCTCTTTGATAAATAACTGGCAGCTTATGGCGAATAACCTATTCTCCTGAACCCATGTTTTTCGGTATTCTTGGGAGCTTTTCTGAAGTTTGATTTGGTCCTGCACGTGAAGTTCGCCTTAAGAAAATGTATCTTCATAAGTGCTGCTTAATTCCTCAAAACTGAAAGGCTGTTATTAATATTAAATCATGATGACGTACAATTTTTGATATTTCTAGCTCCAGAGAGCTATCTTAAATGTCAATTCAGTCTGGACAAACGTCTGTTACTCTGAACAATTCGCTGTTGGATGGAGGTTTGTTGGGTGATGGAACACACTTGATACACCTGTGAGTTATTTTGCCCATTTCCCCTCTGCATTGCACACAATCCCTAGGCGCCTGCCTTCCTGCTTTAAATAGGATGGAACACCTGATGCTATCGCAGAGGGCACAGTCTATTTCGTGTAATGGGGGAGGGACCAAATTATGTAGCCACTAGTTTTGCCAAATTGATTTCAGTATTCATTCCTGTGAAACAAACTGAACGACTTGCTATAATAGCTACCGAATGATAAGCCAGCTTTATTAATGGGCCCCATTCCCATCCCCACTGGAACGCACCCTAAATTCTAAAGAGTACACATGATTTTGCGGGGTTTTCTGGTCTGGTGGGGCATGAGCTCGGCAACCCAACTAAAACCGATTTAGCTAGCAGGCAACCTGCTAGGGTCAAATCGGTAATTGTAGCACTTTTCTGTTACGTTTTAAAAATTTGTCACGTAGGCCTTATGCTGTTCTCAATACCAACGGGGAAACATGTTATTCTTACCTGCGATCTCGAACCTTCAAAGCTGGGAACGACAAAGGTCCAAACAAAATTGACTTCACCGGGTAATTTATTTCTGTTTGTCTTCTTGCAGAGCACCACAAGCATCTCTTGATTTAGCAGAGATGCTATATGCTTGCTAATTTATTTGACTTCCTTTCACCAGTGGGACTACTGACCAGAGTTGAAAAAAGCCATCCTGTATTGTTTCAAACGATACAAATATTGATTTTAAACGGTCTAAATAAATATTGCTTTTAATAGTTATTTTAGAAGAAAAAAAACAGTTTGTATTTACTTCGTTGTTGACATTATGTCAGAGAACTACAAGCCGGAAATTCGGGGTCGTGCTCTGAGTTTCCCACTAGTAGTTACAACTTGGATGACCATTGAAAGTGATTACTTTTACTTCATATTTCTGTGTTTCCGTGTTGAATTGAATGCAGTATAATTACCTAGCTCGATGAAGACTTTGAAGTTTGACAAGAAAATTATTATAATTAAAGATGCTGTTAACTTTATTCAATGATTGTAGCAATGGCGAGAAAAGGCTGATATTGCAATGCAAAGTATTGCTGGGCACCTACACCCACTATTTTAAGCAGTGCGTCTAAACAAAGTTTTCGCATTAACATATATTTTATGTTAAGTTACATTTTCCTTGAAAATGGAAACAGACAAAAAGAGTGTAATGAAACCACCGTTTTTGTTGAGTGAATTGACATTCGTAATATATATAAATGGGCTAAATGTATCTGTCAATCATTTCAGCTGCAAATTGTGACTTCCTGAAGTGTAACTCAAATGAGAAGAGTTTTTTCCTTCCTATGCCGGTTGACCCTTCACAGCGATCACTAGTAGTAGGTCTTAAGAATTGGGACACCGCCTTAAAGCAAAGCAGATATTCCCGTTTAGGGTCTGGGTAGTTTAACATAAACCATTGCCAGAATACATGATTGCTCGCCTGTGTGTTTATGCAATGAAAAATTTCTGTTTACTATAAATGTTGTCATAATCAGGCGTCATTCATCTTCAAGCCCAGTAGTGAGAAAGAAATTGATAGATTTGGTAAGCATTTAATAAAATTTGATCCTTTCGCCGGTGGGTGGCAGTATATAACTATTTTTTGTTGCCAGCTGTCTGATCTCTGAAGTCCCATTTTGCTAAAGCGGGGTCAAAATGGCATATCTTGACTTTTTTTCATAGCATTAAGAGACATCAATATATTTACTTGTTGTGTCCATATATGCCAATACATTCACTCCATGTAAACTTGGTGAATTAATATAACTGATAGGAATTCCATAATTTTTAGTGCCAGATAAAAACTAGTAATCTGCCCATTTCTGGTCATGATCAGGGCTTTGTTTTAGTCAAGGCTGTGTGGTCTATAATTTACTTTCAATGACTTCTGTTTTTGTTTGTAATGAGTGACAAACGCACGCATCAGATGAATGACTCTCTTTTCAGGTTCATGTTCAAATGGTCATAATGCTGCTTCCCACTCGATTGATTGGTTGTTGACATAATGGATTTGACCACTTGTAAAATAGTGCATTATTCTATAATGTCCATTGTGGCAGATTTATCATAGGATAATTCAGGAATGTAGTTATTGAAGTTCAGGCCGTTATTTTTCAAATATCTACTGTTGAAACTGTCCTATCCAACTGTTGTGGACTTCTCCTCAGATGTTGTACATTACCAGTTTCATCAAAAAACTCTACACTGAATTTAATTTATATTTAAAAATTAATCATTTTAAACAACTTTTTGTTGCGGCAGATCACATTTGTGTAAATGATAAAAGATGCTAGGAAAACTTTCAATGAAATCTGAAAGGCTTTCCGTGTTCCATCCCCACTTCTGCCCCCAAGGTTCTCGCACTGTCTTTTTCAGGGTTAAATGACATTTTCCCATTTGGTCAGGTTGTTTGCTGTCCCTGGAACTGAACGGCAGCTTGACCAACGATGCAAACAGAGCATGGCTCAGTTCCCAGAACTTGCAGCCTTTTGACGCGTATCTGGGAAGAGGGGAGTTATGCCTCTGTCCTGGATTTCCACGCAGCAGGGAGCAGGGTGCCTGTCCAAGCATGCAGAGGACCGACTGGGCTGCAGCACCCTCCCACACCTTTCCAAGCCTCGATCAAGGGGGGTGTGGGGGTAAGGCAGGAGGGAGGAAAAAATAACTTATTGCCAAATGTCAGAAAACTGTGGCTTTGTCACCATGGAAACCAATTGGAAAAAGACAAATGGAGAGAATGGCAAAGTGAGTGAGTGTCACACGTTCTCTCTCTCACAGGTTCCCACGTACTGTGGAAGTTGGGAAGAATAGGCACCCTGTGTACAGCGATCTGACTTAAAGTGCTGGAAGAGTCGACACTGTTGCCTCCCGGACTAATGCCTCGTTGTTAGTGCTTCGGAACAATTTAGAGAGGTTGTCCGACCTCACAAGATCTTTGTGATCCCTGTATCATGTTCATTGTTTCAACAAAGGAGACTGAAATATGCGTACCTTAGTACTTTTAAAACTTTTTTTTTGTTTTCTTAAAATGTGGCCATGACTGGAACTCAGTGAAGGGGGCTGGTCAGTTTCTGTTCTTCAGGCCTTAAAGATGCAAATGTGAGTTACCACTACAGAGTCTCTGCATGATTGTAAACCCTCATTATAACTCCCAATAAAACAGATGAGGTCATGGCCCCAAATCTGGGCCGCAGCGTGTGCCAGGCCTGGCGTTTCACAGACTGCCCCCATTGGCACAGAGTAGGCATTTGGGGTACGGTGTTCAGTGTTGGAGCAGACTGTGGTCAAAGGACAAAAAACCCAAAGAACAACTGTCAAGGATGAAGAGCATCTTCGTAGATAGTTTAAAATCACCTTTTAATCTATATAAAGGGCTTTAGCATGCCTAGTAAGTACAAACATGTCTGAGGAATGAAACAGAACTGGTATC
This sequence comes from Hiodon tergisus, assembly GCA_025775045.1. Lineage (NCBI taxonomy): Eukaryota > Metazoa > Chordata > Actinopteri > Hiodontiformes > Hiodontidae > Hiodon > Hiodon tergisus. The sequence continues at coordinate 48,970 of JAOVYW010064465.1, forward strand.
AGTCAAGTAGGCTGTATAAGTAGTTAAAATAATCATCTCCCTGATTCGGTCCATAGTGTCCACCCAGTCAAGGGATGCATTGAACAATCAATGTGCCTCACTTTACCATTTGAAAAATCATTCTCTTATATATTCTGATGGGTTTATGCAAAAGTGTTACCAAAGAGTAAGTAATAAACCGTGAGAGATGTTTGGTAGACCTGGTTATGATTAGCATGTTGCTTTTGTGTCACCTGTCCAGCAGAAAGCATTGTTTATCAAAACTTTTTAAGTGACACCTCTCACAGTAATATCCTGGTTTTATTTGTCTCCCTGAAGTTATGGTTTGTCTACAATAAAACAAAAACCCAATTTTCAGATTATAAATACAATACAGAATCTTAATCTTATTTGTTTTTCCCCCTTGTTTTTAATTAGAAAACCAATTTATTTATTTATTTTGTATTTTGACCACACTTTGAAATCTCCGATTGTGCTATTGTGTCTTGGCTCAGCACCACAAATCCTCCTAATCGCCTTTGAGCCACCCATCTCTTTTCCTATCTGGCAGCTAAACAGAAATGCCAGTTTATCTCACTAAATTGTGTGTCACTGGTCACAATTGGCAAACGAGATGAGCTGGATTTGAACCAGCAAATTCCAGCTCGTAGGACTCAGACTCTTGCACTTGGACCGCTCACTGGCTGAGCCACCCTGGAAGCCTAGTCAGTGTGCTAGTCATAGCTATCTGGTAACCTGGAAAGTTATTAAGGGTTGCACCTACTGCAGTAATGTGCAGTCCCTCTCCTGGAAATCAGTGAAAATCCGTTTTGATGTGAAGCAAAAAGGGCAGGTGATGGCACTCCCCCTGAGAAACAGGAAGAAACCAGGCAAGTCCTCCACTAATGCCATGGAAAGGAAAACCAATGCGCAATGAGTTAATGTCTTCTGGACCAAATGCTGATGCCTCTTTGAGTTTAGTTGTAAAGGTGGAGAGAAACATTTAACTGATTTAAGTCAAGACATTTACCTGAACGTGATAGCTTGGCTGTAAATTTTAATGGAGAGCAGTTGAAACTGGGGCACAGTTTGACTTGATCACAGGATTGTGTATGAAATGTGGATTGGTTTTCTGAACAAAAGTTTGCAATATCGAAGCCAGGTTTGAAAAATGAACCAATAGTGAGTGCTTAAGTCCCTCAGCATTAATAATTAATTTGTTGTTTTGGTAGAATGTTTTACAGAGTACATAAGCAGGACCATCGTGACATATCCTCTGCCTGACCCATATTTATAATATTAACCCCGGTCTTGTTCAATTCAGATGCCACATTGACCTTCATCTCGGCAGAGGCCACGGTACATTTCTGGTAAGATGAACATTTAGTTGTCATATTTTCAGAGGTTCACATTTGAGTCACTCGCTGGAGGAAATGTATGACTATTCATGCAAAGGTGAACTGCCTTTGATCCATTGAAGCGTTTGAGCTGGTAAAACAAAATAAAAAATAAAGTATCGATATATTCATGCATTCATTATAAACCGTAACTTTGTTTAATATCAACTGAAATCTCTACCAATCTAGAAAAAAAAATCGATATAGTTTTTTTAACAGACACAACTGTGATTCTTAAAAAGTATGCAATTACTTCAGGGGTAGCGTTGCTGCCACCAGCTCTGTTTTCCAGGGAGGTCTGGGTGGAGATTTTAGAGTGTAAGTATCCAAGGATTCAACAGGGTTACTTTAAGGGGGTTTGCTTAATAATAGTTCTATCAGCTACTGGATCCTAATGGTAAACCACGACTGTGCAACAGGTAGTATCAATGGTAACGTTTATTTAACAATTTCTATAGAAATTTTAAGATTTAGGAATGCATACATTTTACCAACACAAAATGAGACAAAGGAGGTTAGTTCTCGCGCAAACACACACACACACACACACACACACACACACACTAATTAAGCTTCTAGTTCAGGTTTTATCAATTACTCACACTCCAGTAGAGGCATATCAAAACATATTATCTGTGTGGTACATTGACGTGATTCATTAACAAGTATAAATAGAGCGGACCATTCACTTTTTAAACCTCAAAATGATGATAACGATTAAAAGTTCAACTAAACGGTGGCCATGACTTGCGAAAGACCCTTGTTCTACAGCAGCTAAATCACCACTTTTCATCTTCATAAAAAGCCGCCATCTTTCAAAATGTATTACAACTGGTTATTGCTATAGCGGATTATTATTTTCGTTAATTATATTTAGGCAAGTTCTACAAGAAAAAACGTAAATAATGTCGGAATTGTATATTGGGCATTTGTCTTTCGCAGTATCGTAATAAATAGCTCCGCTGAATTTATTTATATAGTTATTTTGGTCATAGGAAAGCAATCAGCTGTGTTTAAATACAGATGTCTACTTTTACTCTATGACAGTTCATAACTTGAATTCACCTTTGGATTTCAACACCTGTGCTTTGGTCACCAAAGTTCAAGTGAGCTTTTCTATTAATTTTAGTTCCTAACGAAACAAACCACCTTTCAGACACTCGTCCATCTGACATTTCCTCGTCTCACCTCCTTAAATTTCAACGCGAAATAAATAAATTTGTTGCCTTAGCGCCTAGTTTCCAAGGGAACCGAGGGTCAGAACAGACCTGAAGAATGAAGAGAAAAAAAACACATTAAATTAGATTATTCACCGAAGTGCATTATTATGCGCTCCACTGAGTAAACTTTCGAATTTATCTTCAGTGCATCGAATAGGCCATGTAGCCTACAAATCGTAAAAATAAACCAAAAATACTTTAAATCCTTTAGGCCTACTATTTTAAAAATACATTTAACCCAAATTAGCCTAAATAGAACTAACTATTATTATTATTATTCCACCCCCAAATTAAAACGAACAGGATGTTTTTACTCTTTCCCTATCCAATTAATTGTTTTTTATACACATTGTCATGCACGAACCCAAGGTCGGCTGTTCAATACACGAATTAGCATCTATAAATACGAAAATAACGAAAGACTGCGGGTGTCAAGCAAACACAAATAGTCACTTGGTTCGCACTCTCAATTGGCAATAGTGACAACGGAAAAAGCCGGAGCTTGTCCCAGAATGTGGCTTCCCAATTGGCTGTTTTAAGTAAACACTACGAGCCTGTACGCGTATAAAATGAGCAGCAGGTGCAGGGAGCCCCGTTGTCACACAGTTCAGATTTGGAAAGTTGATATGAAAGAAGCGGCACTGCAGAACGCGCAAACGGTAAAAGACACCTGCTGACGATTTCCCACTTCTGTTTTGCCGGAAAACACTTCAGTCTTACAGTAAGTGACAAAATTCAACAGGTGTGACAGAGCAGCTAATGGTAAATGCGCTAAAAGTAGTTAATGTGGAAAATAATTACTGTTATTATTGCAAAGAAACTGAGACAGGTTTTGGCGTCTAAAACATAGATCATGTTTACTTCCATTTTAATATTTGTTAATATTTGCTACAGTTGCAGTGACCACGCAACATCAAACAATTGTCATTTAGACTGAAAGGGGAAAATAAACACAGTACAGTCTTAACCCTGTAACTACGCTGTTAAATCGAGCGTGTTCAGGTACACTTTTACAAGTAAAACACAATTGAATTTTTGCACTTGAAATATAATTTTGGTGAAATTTATTAGGTGCATTGTATCGTAGTTCGCCTTATTTTCATCGTGTGTAAAAACTGTAAATTGCATATTTAGAGCGATTAGAGAACGAAGAGAAACAGGCGCCTAGGGAAAGCATTTTAATGAAGTATGTCTCTGGACGGTTTTAAAAACCGCATAATCTAAGCTTTGACCGTATAATTTGATCCCACTTATCCGCAAACACGGCGTAATTGCGGTTTTGAGACCGACAGACCGTTAGACAGTCTTATTTCTTAGCTTCGATACTAAAACTGCGCCATGATAAAATTAAGTAAAATGTTAACATTTTGGTGTTTTTACAATTTCCATTTTTCATTTCTATTTATCCCTGTGCATTTCTTTTTTTAAGTTATTTTCTCTGCTTTTAATTGGCAGTTGATCTTAAAATAGCTGCTATTGGGTACTGGCCTTAAATAAAAAATTAAATTCCGCAGAATTGTCTGGAAACCGAAAGCAGAACTTACTAAAACGATAAAACTCTGTCTGGGAAAGAATGCACCTAAATCTTTGTTAGAGCGCAAGATGACAAATATTTCTGGAGGGCAGGGGCATTTCGCTTGCTCTTTGCAAATGGTGCCAGAGTAATGGCTAGCACTTTTCCATCTAAAAACCTTCGAATCCCGTTGCAAGTGCGTGAAATTACCTGTTTACTAGTCTGAAACAGTAGACCGTATCGGTGAGATTGTATTATTGTTATGTTATGTTTTTAATCATAGATGCACCTCATTGTGAGGTTATCACAGTTATGTCAACTTTTCCCAACGTGTACTTCATCAAGCTTATTGGTTAACACGAATCAATCAGTCTACATTTTGGGAAGTCGCAAATGATGCGTGAAATTACATAACTGAAAAGGTGTTTGTCTGATTTTTATGCATGTTTGCATATTTTTGATGCTGATCTTTAACCAAAGCCTGATATTAGATAAATGGGCCCTGAGTCTTGGGTGAAAAAATAAGTAATTGTTATGCCCCAGTATCACCCACTTTGTCTCAGTAACTGGTTACGCCCCCTTTAGCAGCAGTCAGTCTCTCACAGCGCCATGGAGAAATTTGTCCCACTCCCCCATGCAGAACAGCTTCAACCTGATGACATTTGTGGGTTCTTGAGCATGAACTGCTAGCATCTCAAAATTTCTTGTCTTTCAACCATTATGATGTAGACTTGCTCATGTGTTTTGGATCATTGTCTTGCTACGTGACTCAGCTGTGCTTCAGCTCACAGACGGTTGGCCTGACTTTTTTTTCTGTAGAAGTCTCTGATACAGAGCAGAATTCATAGTTCAATAGTGGCCAGGCATCCAGGTCCTGATTCAGCAAAGGATTCCCGAACCATAACACTACCACTACCATGCTTGCCATTGGTTTGAGGGATGAGGGATGCAGTGTTTGTGTTTTCACCAGACATAATGGGGCCCATGTTGGCCAAAAAGTTCTACACATCTGTCCATAAAACCTGGTTCCAAAACTTTTGAGGATCATCATAGCTGAGGCGAGAGCCCTGCGGATCCCTGTTTTAGTTTTCTTTGACTTGATGGATAACTTTACTCCTTGCCGTTGGAGAGATTTTGGCAGGGCTGGCTCTCCTGGCAGGGTTCACTACTGTCCCAAAAGTTCTCCATTTGGACTATACGGCTCTGTCTGTGGTTTGGTGGAGTCCCAGAGCCTTATAAATGGCTTTTAACCCTTTTCAGGCTGCCCAAAACCAGCAAAGAGCAACTTATTGCCTTCCTGGCATGGATCCCAATTTTGTGATGCAGGACACCATATATTGTTATTTTATGTATTTAAATAAATATTAGAGATTAACACTAGACATGTTTAAAAATGTTTTTATGTTGGATTTTGCATTTGCCTATTGTGAAAACTGAGCTCTTCATTCATTTAAAACTATTTGAATGGATAAATGGCTTCTTCCTCCCCGCTGTTTATGTCAGTAGGTTGAGGCGTCCACTACGGCCCTTGAAGACCAGGAGGACCATGTGGCTACTGGAGAAGCTCCGCGGATCAGTGGAAAGCAACGTGCTTCGGCAGGTTGACTCTGGAGACAAGCAGGGCAAATCTCCAACCTACAGCAACGTTTTGACCCCTGACAAGATTCCTGACTTCTTTATTCCCCCCAAGCTGGTCTGCTGCCCCCCGGAGGGAGAGGAGCCAGATGACAGACCCCAGGTAGTCCTGCAGTCTTCGTGTTCTGACCAGGCGATTGGCAGCGATAAGCCACCAGGCAGTCCACGCAGCCCGCGCAGTCCTCGTCTCATCAGCAAGCTAACCGGGGACACAAAGAACCTGCTAAAGTCTGCCAACCGCCACATCATCCAAATTGAGAGTGCGGACGAGTTGGTGGTTGGGGATGCGGGCAACCTCAACACCAATGCCGACCCTCAGTCCCAAACGGCCATGTCATTGCCCTATGTGCCCAAGGCGCAGACATCCTATGGCTTTGCCACCCTCATGGAAAGCCCCCATACCCGCCGCAAGGAGTCCCTGTTCCATAACGATCCCACCAGCCCCATGACTTCTCCCAACTCCCAACGTAAGAAGGCCTCAGGGAAGGGTAGCAATGAGGGCACCCACCTCCATCCTGCCGACTTGAATGCCTCACACATGAACCCCTACCGGTACTTCAGCGGGGGGGAGAGTGACACCTGCTCCTCAGCGGAGTCCTCGCCGTTCAGCTCTCCACTGCTCTCCCGCTCTGCCTCGCTCCTCAAGATGTTCACCCATGAGACGCAGGCCAAGGTGGTGAAGGCCAAGCGGTCTTTTGCGCGCCACAGCTCTCTCTCCACGGACGACTGCAGCTCCACAGACACCAGCCCCAGCCTACAGCGCCGGCTCCGCTACCCCTTTTCTGCCAGTGGCAGCAGTGGCCAGGATCGCCTGCAGACGGAGCACACCGTCAACCTTCATAAGGGCGGCACACTGCGGCTCTGTGCACACTACGAAGCAGACGCCGCCCGTCTACGAATCCGCGTGCTGGCAGCAGAGGACCTGTACGACAAGATGTTCGACATCAAGAACATCAACTGCTGTGTGTCACTTTACCTGAACCCTGGCAAGCAGCAGAAGCAGAGGAGCACCATAATAAAGAACAGCCGCAACCCTGTCTTCAACGAGGATTTCTTCTTTGACTCGGTGCCCTTAGCGCAAGCGAAGAAAATGTCTTTGAAAATGAAAGTGGTAAACAAAGGGACCAGCCTGAAGAGGGACCAGCTGCTGGGGGAAAGGGAGGTCCCTCTAAGGGAGCTGATCCCTGGGTTCTAGGTCTGTCCGAGTACTGGAAAGGGACTTTGGGGATGAATGCAGCAGGCATAGACTGCCAACTGACTTGAGTTGTTGCTTGTGTTCAATTGGCTTTCAATTGGGGCTTTCAATTTAATCATGAGTGTGTGTGTTGTTTCTACAAATTATTCTTTTATATGAATGCAGTCTTTGCAACGCAGATTGTCTTAATACATTCCAGGAATTCATACATTGAAGCACGGACAGCAATGTGGTTAGAAGTTGAGGTTTTGAGGTATAATATGCTTAAGCAGAATGCTTTGAAGGAGTTGCAACCACTAATGTTTGGGAATGCCAAAGAACGACTAGGCTTCAGTATCAAAGGTGCGGAAAATGCCGTTGTTTATGACTTTTGTGACAAGTTTGTAAAGTTGATACACACGCTTAATATTTGTACTTTAGACTACCGGTTTGGCTTATTTATTTTTTAGCATTGCTTCGAACTGTGAATTTCAGAGGGAACACCCACAAGCCTTATTTATACCGTGAGTTGCTATAATTGCCCACAGATGTTGACGAAAACCACTTCAAAAGAAGGCAACAGTATAGCTGGTCTGATAGGTTGGGCAATCCTGAAGTTGTGCAATGGTGTAATGTTATTGCTGGGTATTTGATATTAGTCTTCTTTTAGAATGTGTGCATCAGGTCTCGCATGTCTGTGTGAAGAATGGCGCGTGCTTTTATCCTCAAGGAATTTCAGCAGCATGATTTTGTTGTACAAACTAGTGCCGTTTCACATGTCCAGGTTTTCTGATGGATATTTTATGAAGCTGGAACACAGTAATGATTAAAAACTGTGCTTTTGACGTAAAACGTAAGCCTTTGTGTTTTTTATGGTGGTCAGATTTATGATTGCGAATTTACACATTTGGAAGGGAAACACGTATACATCAAAGTTGGGTAGGATTGATTGCCCAATTAGTACTAAATTTGACATTCATAAACATTTCATTCATAAATCTGATTAAATCCACAGCATTCTTGCTGTTCAGGTTGCTCATTACCCTTATGCTTAGACACCTTTCACTCTTCGAGTGCGTTGTAAATTACAATCAAATGACAACGTTGATTTTCTATGTAGTGCTTGACTAGAGGGGTCAGAGGCTAATATGGTATTGTACTGAGCAAACAGCGGAAGGACCATGATGCATCACTGTTATGCTGAGGTTTGTATTAAGAGTCAGTTTGCTGGAAATTATATTGTAGAAATTGCCTTTGAGTTGGTTGTTTTCCTCACCTGGCATTTTCACACACTTATGATTATTTTTATTAATCCGATTTAAAATGGGCAGTGTTTGATTGCTAGTGTGTAACCTTGGTTATTCTAGTGGCAAAATGGTTGCGTACATATGTTGGTAGAGAATTAGATTGTGAAGAGTGCTCTTAATTGGCTTCCTGTATTAAGTGAAGGATGTGTTCAGAATGTGTTCAGGAAGTGTTCAGAATTCCCTCTAACGATATGCACTGAATAGGTGTTTCACTCTGTAAAGTGTGTATTAATAGAAATCTTATTGTTGGCATCACATATTTGACAAAATAATTGCACATGTAAAGCCTAGTATATAAACAATTAACACCATTTCTCCAGGAAGTGGTCTCTTTACAATATTAGTCTAATGATCCTCAGATAGGAAATGATCAACAAAGGTTTAGTAATTCATCGCTTATTTCATAACCCTTGCCTTCGTTCAAACTCCTTTCTTTCAAACATGGCAGCTGACAGACAGGTTCATGACATATGTGCCACGTTGACGGAGAGAAAACTGCTAATGCTTTGGAATTTATCCAACATTTTGCAGGAGACATCTAAGGGTTTTTTTTTTTTTTTTTCCTGTGCGAGCATTAATCAATGTATTTCTATTCCTAGTGTTCATTAAAGTACTGTCAAATTGCAGGTATTAAATTTCCCATTAACTCTCCATCACTAGTGATGACAGCCCCTTATTATTCCATGGCGAATAGCTGTTTAATTACGCAAGGGGGGTAAGGGCCTTTGATTGGCAGAAATCTTTTAAATTAGAAGCGGATAAAGGTTTCCACTGTTGTGTAGAGGAAAGACTATCTGGGGCAGGTGGATTGATACTCATTTCAATGGTCCTATTCCTCTAGATGAGATTAAAGTTTCCGCACTTTTGTGTTCAGACAGGTTATTAAAAATGAAGTGCCTGTTTGTTGTACTTGATGCCAGGTTTCCTTTAATTATCAATGATGGCGTGTTTCAAATT